>JAVYIG010002528.1:0-242221 GCA_035222895.1 Strongylocentrotus droebachiensis | reverse complement strand
GCCGAGAGGTCTGGGGAGGCAAAGCTCATCAGACCATAAAGGCCTTTACCATCCTGATGGTATCGCATAGTACTTTTTGTAGTACCATGCCGATAACTGTATTACTCAGGCCGACATGTCTTGGCGACTTCATCATTCAGCGGACACCATGTGCCTCTTGCACCATGCATGAAGCCAAAAAGTTTAACCAATGAAGGCTCAAACCTCGCTTCGACCGCCGGTATAATAGGCGCGTATGTCAGTACTTTGCCTTTCCAGGCCTTCCTTAATAGCTTCTTGGGGTTGTTGTCCCACACTACAGTGGGGTAGGGTCAATGACGTAACATGGTCCCCCGGCTCCCGCACTGAGAACGAGGTCTGGTAGGTAGTTCTTCCCGTCTACGTTTACCAGTTCTTACTCCCCCCCCCCTTTTCTCATCTCTGATATGTTTGTCCGTGTCAAGTAAAGCTTCATATTCATGAACAAGTCATAATAAGTTCAAGGGGCAGCAGTTACTTGTTAATTTTTTTATTTTTTTTTTTATTTCATTCTCCATGAAAAACATTAAAACATACAAACATGCTATACAGATAAAAGATCGATTACAAGAAAAATGCAAAGGGAAGGAGCAAACAACATTTTATGGGAATGTGGGGTTAACAAAAGGCAATTAGCCTTATGAACGTCAACCCCTTAATAAGTATACTGTTTTGTTGAGACAAGAAAAAAGGAAAAGGAAAGCAGAGAAAATCTAAACACCAATACAAAAGAAAAC
This sequence comes from Strongylocentrotus droebachiensis, assembly GCA_035222895.1. NCBI lineage: Eukaryota > Metazoa > Echinodermata > Echinoidea > Camarodonta > Strongylocentrotidae > Strongylocentrotus > Strongylocentrotus droebachiensis. The sequence goes on along the minus strand of JAVYIG010002528.1, from coordinate 241,466 downwards.
AAAAAAAAGGAAGAAGGGAAGGGAGGGGGAATACATTAAAAAGTGCATACATTAAATGATACACCAAAACAATATCAATTCAATGTATATTTACAAGATAAATATTTTCATAATATACACATTTATATGATATACATATTTACATAATATACAAATTGACATATACATGTACTGACACAATATAAATAATACATTTTTCACAGGTGTGTGTAATATACTGTAATGCCAATCAACATTTTTCACCTGAATGGATACGGGGTTGTCTACCTCTTACGATGATAGGTTTAAATATTACATATCTCCGGTGCTTGCCCATATGTTACAGTACAGACCCTTGGGAGATCATGTGTTGTCATCTCTTCATTCCTGTGGGACTCCCACGCTCTGAAAATGCGGGCTTGGAGAGTCCTCTTCAGCTGCCGTTGCCTCCTGGTGATAAGGTGTCGATTGACCAGCCTGACGGTCATGTCCACCAGCTGGGCCTCTCTGTAGAGCAGTGCTGCCAGTTGGTATGGCCCCATGCTTTTGCCGCCAGCCCTAATGGTGAGGCGATTATTGTACCCTTCGGCACAGTTGTTTGTCCTGATTGATCTGCCGTAGACATTCGAAGCCCCAACAGGCGCCGTATGGCCATTCATCCAGAATTTGTCTTTCTAAATGTCTTCTTGGGCCATTGTATTTGGAGTCCACGCCTCGGGCTTCCTTTACCCCACTTCAGCGTAGGGCTGGAGTGACCCTTTCCTTCTGATCGAAACGAGACAAACAAGCATGGTTGTCCCACCCCCAAACTTGGTGCTGTTGACTGGGCGGTGCACCCGTCAAATGGCAACGCAGATCTAAGGCCAAAATGAGCCTAAGGAAAGGTGGCATTTTGGAGACCCCCCCCCCCCCACCCCCCCCCCCCCCCCCCGTCCTTCGATGTCGACTCCCTCATTGCACGCCTATGCTTTTGGCGAGGGAACATGGTTTTGTGTTGTGGAGCACCATGCTCCCCCCCCCCTCTTTTGCCCGTTTACCTCATCTAGTAGTGGCGTATTGCTCTGCTGCCGAAGCAGTTTGAATGTTGGCACCACTTCGTTGATTGGGAGGAATGGCAGTGATCTTCTGGAGAAGGGTTCGTGTGGCATCGTCGGTGTATGCTGCTGTCAGGCCAATTTCTTGTTCAAAGTGTAATCAGTTTTTCAAGAAATTATTAATTCGCCAGATATGTGTTGTAGATTGAGCAGGCAGCTAAAAAGCAAAAAGCCCAAACCCTATTGTCATGCAGATGTAGGTCAATGCAAGGTCAAGTGTCAATACTGCTCTCTGATTGGTCAACTCCCAATGGATGTAGTACCTTTTGGAACCGAAGTAAGTTTTAAAGGCCATTTTTAAAACTTTTTTTTGGTAAATTTAAATGTCACATTTAATTTTACTTTTCCTCTACAGAACATGTATTTTTTACCGAAAGAAATAAAGATTAATTATCCAAATATAGCAAAACCTATCTCAACGCTGGTAGAAGGAGTGGACGATAACCTCCTCTCTTTAATCAAGGCAGTGAATGTAACCTTCTTGGAGATTGCATACTCCCTCACTGCCGCCTCCCCCCACAGTACAACCTCGATTCTGCTCCCCACCCCTTCGATCTGAAGCGATCGTCTCGAATATTCGTCTGTTGTCACACACCCTCCTACCTAATATATATCAAGATGAATAATAAAAACAAATTATGATGTTAAATAATGTGGGGTAAAGTATTATTTTCAACATCATTTATACATGAATAACTCTACACTTGCATCGTTAAGCTGTACATCAAAATCCACACAAAATAACTTAAACTCAACAAATTGACAAGCATAGCATTACAAGTTTCAATTGGATGTGGAAACAACATTTTTATGATTGGCATTATATCCAGTGAGCTATAAATAATATCACACACTTAAATTTTCTTATGTTCAGAGTTTAGTATATTAAATTTCAAATATTTCACATTTTTCTACAATAATGTAAGTAACCGTTTCATTACACATGAATTTTAGAAAATTACCATTAATGTCACTTCATATGCTACAATAAGGAGGTTCTGTATTGTCTAAAGTAAACAAAAATGAAATATCTTTAACACACCGAAAAGTGACAAAAGCCACCTGATGATATTTCCATATACTGCCAATGCAATGCATATTCATTATTATTATTATAGCCTAATCAATGCAAGGTCAAGAGTCGATACTGCTCTCTGATTGGTCACCTCCTAATGGATGTAATACCTTTTGGAACCGAACCAATTTTAAATGCCATTTTTTAAAACGCTTTTTTGTTGTAAATTCAGCTTTTTGGAAGCGTCTGTGTATGAGGCTACTGGAAATGTGTACATAATGTGTACATTAGTCACATATACTCGCCCTCAAATTACTGCTCTTCCTTGCAAATTCCTGAATTTTCAAGGTTGTTACGTGTCATCTTCATCAAGTGTGGGAATGTCATGAAAAAGTATATCCTTCTGGACTTGTCACAAGGGTTAACAGCCCAGAAGTGAATGTCACAATCTGGGGTGGCACTACACTTTAAAAAATGCTGTTCAGCAATGCTCTATCTGCAATAATCTCTCCATCTGCAACAACCCCTCTGACTTTTAGTCCTCTGGTTTCCACCATTTTTATCAGCAGGCAGCTGCAGCTTTCGTTGCACTACTAGCTGTTGATGTAATTAGAAGTGGATGTACATCTTGGTAGTTACTTTCCAGACAGTTAGGTGGAACATCCTCTCCATCGCCTGGAAACATGCAAAAGTTCTCATCCAGTGTATGAAATACGAAGTTGTGATAGACTGCTTGGAGACTCTCCAAAGACAAACCCTCCACGCTATTTATCACCCCAAAGACGTGCTTACATGGAAGCTTGGACTTTTTCCATGAGAGACATTTGCACTCTGGGACTCCTGCGCATTTAGTTTCACCAGGTATGCACAATGGCCTTGAGCATTTTCACTTTTGACCTGGTATTAGAAAACATATTGAGCCCTATTAATAGAGAAATATTTTCAGTGTTAACACAAGAAAAATGAAATTTGTAAACATTTTCATATATATTACTACTGTTCAATGCACATGAAGGGAAAAATGCAACAGGTCGACAGTTTTGAAATATGCCACGCACCATTACAGTAAAAGCATGGGTGGCAAGCTGTTCTGCTTCTTTGCCCTCCTCAGATAGGAGCCTCCATGTGAAGTCATGAATTTCATTATTTATTTTTCCCACATCCGTAAACCCCATGAGATGTCCTGATGGATGATGAGTGAACAAGTCCCGATTTAATTTTCATCTCGTCTAAGATCAGAGTTGAATCTATGTCGTCAATCATTGTTTCAGTTTTATGAACTGGATTCCTACAGCAGTATCTGTGTAATTAGAGTATCTTTTGTAAGTGGTCTCATGAGGCGGCGTTAGGAATCCAGCTTCTCGCAAAACTTTGTAGGCAGATGAGGATTTGGACTGTATGGCTATGCACCAAAGGGTCACTGCTGGAAATAATGCCGGAAATAGATTTTCATGTTCATGTTTTTTCACGTTTCATATATTCTAATATATTTCAGTGAGTTCTGTTGGCGATATGCATATTCTTATTCTTTCTTGGAGGTTTGGTCGTCTTGAAAAAGACACTTTTGGGTAATGGTTTTCAAAGCTTAAAGCCATGAAATTCATCCTCCCACAGCCGTCAAGAGAGTTTGAGATGCAGCACTTCCAGAATGCTCTTTTGATGATGTTTGGTGACGGTTCCTCCCACACCTTGGCGATCCACCCGCAGATCATTTGTACCTCAACTTTCATTTCATTTTATTTTGTTTCAAAAACTGATCACTTGCTGCGACCAACGACTGTTCTTCTGCAAGTCTGTGCATACATTAAAAAAATCACATACAAAATATAGACAATTTAACCTTCCTCATCCTCCCGCCCTTGGTGTATGTCTTCTCGCCGTGCATCATCCAGTTTGCCCAGCATTGCCGAAGGCTGACCTTGAAGGGCTTGTTGACCCCGACGTCTAGTCGCTGGAGAATTGATGTCATCCCTCCTGGAATCATGACCAGGTCCGTGTTTGTCTTCCTAAGCAGCTCCTTCGTCGGTGCGGAGCTGTGGCACCTGAAAGCATCCAGTACCAGCATGCTCTGCCGATGTGTAACGCCGCCGACCCCAAATGACTTTCAGCCAGTCTTCGGTAAGGTTCTGGTCCATCCAGCCCTTCACCTGAGCCCTCACGATGACTCCCGGCGGATAGTTCCCCTTAGGAATCGTCTTGCGTTTGAATATGACATACGGCAGCAGCTTTCCCCCGTCAGCTATACAGGACAGCATGACCATGAAGCGGTCCTTCTCATGGCTGGTAGTGGTCACGCTGATTGAGGCCTTTGCTGGAGAGCAAAGTAAGGGGTGTCTCGTCGGCATTGCCAATCTACACAGAGGGTAGACGCACTCCCGTCACTTCCAGACATCTTCTGGGCAGACTCTTTCGGAGAGGCACTGAGCAAAAAAACTGCGGCCTGTACGCCGGGAAATACTATATAGCATTTTTTTTTTTTTTCTACAATACTTCAGGAATTTGCATCATGAAAATTCATAGTTATGTACTTATTACTCGGAGAGGTGTACCGGTAATAAAAGAAAGAAAATTTAAAGGGATATCGTAGAAAGTAAAAAGACAAATTAGAATGTCTACACCTTTAGTACTTTGTCCTGTCATCCCTCTGCCTCTCCTGGATGATCTCAGGGAAGATGTGGTACACGTTGTCTAGATGGCGCTTGATTCTTTCGCTGGTCAGTTGGGTCGTCCAGTAGGTTTTCAGTCCATGTATCAGTTCCTCCTTGGTCCTCGGCTTCACATGCTGCAAATGTGAAAAAGACAAGACTCCGTAAGAAATTACTATACTCTTCACCATTACAACGTTAAATGTTGTTCATATACATTTATACAAATTCATACATATACTTCAACAAAGTTCATACACGTAGTTGAACTTTTCTTCTATCCATTAAATATTTGAATGCATATTTCTTATTCACCATGTTGTCTTCAGTACGGCACTATGAGTACATGTATCAGGCTGTATAGGTGGATTTTTATTTAATGTTAGGACAAGTAAATATTACATACCCTCATGTAAACTTTCATGGTTCCCTGGATGTGCTCCATTGGGTTAGCATCAGATGACTCTGCAGGAATCTTCCACCAGGTGATGCCATTCTCCCTCATGAATTCGGACGCGTATCTGCTGTTGTGTTAGGGGTCATTGTCCATCATGAGTCGGGCTCCGTCGGGTAGGCTTCTCTGATGAAGGGCAACAAAAGTCCTTGAGGAGTACGTCAGTGAAGAACTCCTTCCTTATGATGCCGTCGAAGATGGCCAGTTCTCGTGGACGGTTCCTACCCTCCGGTAGTAGTGACGGGCATTGTTCTCTATCCAGAATGTGCTCTCATCGGTGTAGATGACGTTCGCGAAACGCTCATTTAGCTCATGCATCCGAATCGCGAATGCCAATCTTGCTGCTTTGTTGTGGTTGCGGATGAGCTGACTTTACAGCGCTTTGGTCCTCGTCCATCCGATTCGTTGTCTGAGACTTCTGATTGTGCTGACACCCATGACCTGATTTGCTGCTATTCAAGACAGATATTGGAGGCCGTTTCCTTGTAGTGTGATTGCATGCTGTTTGCAGTGAAGACCATCCTTTATTAGTTGGTTGCGTACAACGATGTCAAGATTTGTTATCATGTGCCCTACCCCCATGGCAGTTGAGTAATGGTTGTGTGTGGCATTAGTGGCATCATAACCAGACATATCTCGTGTTGCCGCTACCAGTATCTGACAGTTTCTTTCCAGAATTAGGAAGTAGGAGTCCCTTGTCAAAGATGGTCTCTGTTGGCAGTCGATAATACTCCCGGTGGGTTGCCAAATCGTGTCCCATGTGATTGGCCAGCTGCTCCAGCTCCTCATTAAGGTTAAGTACCTGGGTTATGGTAGCCAGATGCTTTCTTAACTTCGTGCATTGCATGTTCATTGGCTGAACAAGTTGAGCCTCATCGGCAAGGATCCTCATAGCGGATGAGGCACGGAATGGTGTTGATGAATCTTCACGGGTTCGCGAGAAGACATATTTCGTGCCCCTTTTGTTGTTATGGTCTACTAGCTGCTGTACGTTTTGTATTTCTTCTGTTAGCAGGATCGGAACTCCTCTCCCTCGCTTCCCCCTGACCATCACAACCTTGAGGCGATCTATCGCCCCTCTTTCCGATGTAGAAAGCTCCTGGTATATCTCTTCATGAGAGTTGTCTCTCCTTGTGTTCTCATATTGCTGGATTGTCAGGTTCTGTACCTCTTGTGGTCTCCTTCTGTTAAAAAGAACTATCTCTGCCACGGTTACATGCGCGAGTCTCTTGTACTGATCATTTGTCAGGTTTTGGTAGTGTGCTCCAGCTGCAGCACGTTCTCTTATTAGGAAAATGCTGAATTTCCGGACATCTTTGGTCAGGGGGAGTAGCTTGGGTTTGGTCCATGAATTTGATTGTCGTTGCTGAAGTGCCGACGCACTTACCATTTCTCTTGGCCATTTCTCTTGGCTATTGAATTTGGAGTCCCTTAGTTTGGAATTCCCTTACCCCACTTGCGCAAGGCTGGAGTGACCTTCTCCTTCACTCTTTTACGAGACACACGAACATGGTTGGATTTAACTCTCCCTCCTTCTATCAGCTAACTAGTTATTCCCCCTTTTTGTTGGGCTGTCCCATCCCCAACCTTGGTGCTTTCGACTGCAACTCTGTCAAATGGCAATGCAAGCATCTCCGGCCAAAATGAGCTTATATAGGTATGGCTTTTGGTGGATCCATTTCTCGATGTCAGCACCCTACTTTCGCTTTGCGCTATCATAGAGAACGAGGTTTCATGTGACTGACAGGCTAGTATAATTTCCCTTAATGCATTATTGCGCTTCTGTCACGCTTTTATGGATGAACGAATTCTTGTATAAAATAAAAGCGACATATTTACATGGTATCTGTATTTTTGGATCTTAACACTTAGGGTGATCCCTAACATTCTTTGGACAAATTTCCCTCTCGGGGGTTTTGGTTACATAATACCCCATCATTCCCCAACAGAGTGTTCTTTCACTGTTTCAACATTGACCGTGATAATGGATCCAAACACTTATTGATCCTTACATATCTATTGGCATAATTCCCCCCCTCCCAGGGTTTTGGTTACATAATAACCCCATCATTTCCCTACAGTGTTCTTTCACTGTTCTATCTTAATCGTAATCAAACTTTAACAGTCTGTGCCGAAATTCCGGCTGAAACATATTATGAGCTTATATATATATATACATACCAAATATGTAATTAGTATTCGGGTTCATGGTACATTATGAAAACATGCATATAAGTAAAATTAAATGTACTCGTAATGAGTAAGCATGTATATAGGTGCATTCAACTTGTCCATTGGCCATGGAGGCCTGGGGAGGCAAGGTTTACCTGGCCATGAAGGCCTTCACCATTTTAATGGTGTCACAAAGAACTATTTGCAGTATCTTAGTGATTTCTGAGTTCTTCAGGCCGACAGTCTTGGCGACCTCAGCGTTGAGTGAACACCAAGTGCCCTTGGCACCGCATACAAAACCATAGATCTTAACTGATGCCGGTTGAAACATCGTTTCAACCGCCGGAACGATTGGTGTATATTTTTGTACCTTGCCTCTCCAGGCCGCCTTTAGCTTCCTGGGATAGTCATCCCATACTACAGTCGGATCGATTACGTAGCAGGGTTCCTCAGCTCCCGCACTGAGAATGAGATCTGGTAGATAGTTTCTTCCATCATTGCCCACTAATCTGGGTTCTTCCGTTACTCGAAATCCTTTGGCAGTAGCTGCTTTAATAAGGGCCTTGCATACCCGGTCATGTCTGTTCTTGCGAAGATCTAATACTGATTGACAATATCCGGATATATGCCCCATTGTCTCGATTGTTTGATGACAGTGTCTACATTCAACTTGATCTCTACCTTGTCCCCTACTGATGGTTTCCCTGGTGGGGATCAGGTTTGTTCTTAGTTTGATGGCCCAGATGTAGTCATTCTCAGTCAGGAAGCTAGGGTTTCCTAACCACTTGTTGCCCAGCTTGTGCCGGTAACAACTCATTCCCTTCCCCTGGGTGGGTTGAGACTTCCATTTATTCCTCTGGATTTTCCTCCATGCATCGTGTGCCCCTTTGGGTTTATCCGGGACTGGAAGGCGTGTTTGAACACCGATAGTCGCTGCTTTTTGTCGCAGCCCTAGTGTGGCTGCTACTCCGGCTATGACTGGATCTTCCGAGTCACATACCCTTATTAGTTTTTGCTTACGACTGTGGAGACCATCCTTTATGAGTTGGTTCCGTACAACGATGGCAAGGTCTGTAATCACGTGCCCAACCCATCAACATCATGAATACCAATGCCTAGGCCCAATCAAAATGTTTGCTATGATGCAGCTAAGGTGTGATGACAATGATCAAGATGTAATGCATTGGTGGCTGTCTTGATCCATGCTTTCATGATACAATTCAGTGATTCTGTTTGTCTTCCATGCCTGAAATACATCAGAGACATTTGATGAATCGGAATCCATCATGAATATTCTGATGATTCTCCCAACGCTTATCAAGATTATGCAAGCCCCCTCTCATATCACCACATGCTCATTTAACATGTCGCAAGTTTATTTACAAAATCATTCACATTTGTCCTGAGAAGTTTCCAGGAATCTAACAAAAGCTTATGCTATTTATTTACTTCCATCTACAACGCAGCCGTTTTGCTATATTGTGCATGGGCTCACTTTTAATTTTCTTTTTCAACTGCTGTTCAGTTCAGCCTTTTTTTTCACTCTTATAAACATAAAATATATACCGTAATTAACAGATCATCTTCAATAAATAACAATACAAAGCAATTAGACAAAAAAGTTATGAGAATGAGGGGTAAAAAAAAGAGCAAATAGCTTTATAGTACGTTGAACCCAAAATTAACAATCTTTTTCTTTTGTTTTGGGTTATTGGCGATAAGTCAGTTGTGACTATTGTCGCAAAAATACTTTACGTCACATGATTATTGTCTCATTTTTTTTATTACAAAATGTTTTAATTTCGTTTTATATTTATCTATAGATCTTGTAAGATAATATTGAAAAATAATATTGTAGCGGTTTTGTGCAAATTGACCACGCTCCCCACTCAGTTCCACATAGCGCTTGCCCTAGCTGCCCTTGTCTAAACGATGCCATCTTACCACTCAGGGCGTAGGTAACTCAGGCATAGGCTAGGGGGCGTTTGTGTACCCAAGTGTTCCGAGGGGTTCATATTAATTAAATCTCAAAATTTGACAATAAGGCAAAATGTAAGCTAAACATTTGTGGGCTTGGTTAGTGTTACTTTACAGTGCAGATTATTTGTTATATCTATATACACATCGACACATACACACCATATATAAATAATTAAATATGCATATGCCTTTATACCGGTATTCAATAATCTATACGTAAAATATCATGCGGGCTTGTCCATAATAAAGGATTTTGTTAAAATACGTAGTTCTGTTAAGTACAGCTTCTGATGTTCACTTCTTTATTGAACCTCTTGAAATTTTGAATATTCATGTTGGGATTTGTTACATAACTCATTTTTATATATTTTATTCATATTATTGTTATCGTTATTTTTTACTATTTATCATTGTTGCTTTTTCTTATTTTAGTTTCTTATTACATTATGTTATATTTTTAATGTACTGAGTATAATTTAGCATATAGGCCATTATATAATATTGTATTATTTTTTACTGTTCATTGTTCTCTATACAAGGGAGGTATTACTTCCTGATAGGAAACTGGTTCATTCTGAGAACGAACCGTACAGCAGCTTTTTCTATACTGGACTCACTCTTTTTTAGTATTCCATAATTTTTCCCGGTTGAGATTCGTTTATCTGTTAAAAACATAGCCTTTTCTATAATATAGTTAGGGCAATATACTGAAAAGTGTTTTACTGTCTCTATTTCATGGCATCTATTACAAAAACCAGTGGGATGAATTCTTAATCTGAGGAGATTTTTTATTTATTTCGGTTTAAAAAGACATATAAATTGACATGATTCAAAGGTCGAAGGACCAAAATAGATCATGTTTACAAGTAATACAATAAAGTTATAAATACAGTAAATATACAATAGTGAGCCAAACGAAGATGGTAATAAAGATGAACAAAATAATACATTTCAATCAATACAATACCAACATAAAATAAGAGAAAGTAGTGGTCAAGATCGTCAAATTACTAAACTGTTATGTGGATCCTGATCAAGTCCAATGACTCTAAAGCGGAGTCGATGAATTATTGTTGCATGCTGTCTCTCTAAAGAATATATACGGTAGTTATAACAAAGAAATAAAATAATGAAAAGAACATGCAATATATAACATTTCACATTATATAAAGTTAAGAGATGGAATTTATAACAGGATTTGTTTTTATTTATTTATTAGTCTTATTTTAGTAGAGTGGCTCCATCAGTAGTTAAATGGTGTTTTCTGCGGAGGCCCTATAACATAAATACACAATTTACAAACATATTGATGTTAACAATACAAATCAAGACAAATTTATTGCGTTGATCCGTGTGAATTTGGAACAACCACAGATCAGCCTTGCACAGGTGTTTGGAACCCATTGCAATTTCACTATTTGAGAGTCAGGGATCCCATTTAGTTAGACACAACTTATTCGTGATACATGCGTGAACAATGCCTTTCGTAATGTCCTCGTCTAAGTATTTATGAATACGTCTGAGATTATAGATCATGTAGTATGCTGATTTACAAACATTTGAGAAGTGCTTTCTCATATTCAAATGCACATCAAACTGTACTCTGAGATTTCTTGCATTAACAGATGGTTCTATTGTATGATACCATGAGGTACATGTATACCTCATTTGCTATCTATCCATTATTATTTCAATGAGGGGAATCAGTAACGTCAGTGTATGTATTCTGCACATCTGTGATATGCATGTTCAAGAATTTGATTATTTGAAAAGATGGCTACGTCAATTGTTTGTAAAGGTTCTCTTGCCATAGAAAGTATTATTTAGGGAGTTTATTTGACATTGATTTTTTTGTTTAAAGGATTATGTGTTGACGACTAAAACTTGAATAAATGTATATTTTGAGAATTGACAATTTTTATCATTTAGTTCATTTAGTCTTGATGAATGCTCATATTTCTGTAATTAAGCTCGCATGTGTGTATTTTGCTTATTAATGTATTAAATTCAGTACTCGGTAATCATTCTTCTCATTAGCCCTAAATAAGTAGTTGCCTAAGGCCCAAGGGTCAAAGTATGTATTGTTAACACCTTGAAATGGGTGGGGGGGGGGGGGGGGGGAGGGAAGTTGAGAAAAAGAGTGATACAAGAGACCTGAGAGGGGAGTGGGAGAATAAAAAGAAGTAGTGGAGAGTTGCAACATTACATTATACCATAAAATCATTCATCATAACATTGCTGTATTATCATATTCACGACTCCCATCACACATCATACCCATCCATTGTCACTACAGTAGAAACTAGTTGTAAAGAGCCTCTGATATACGTTCATAAGATCCGGTCCCTGCTCTTTGCATCACCGTTTTTTTGCTGATATAACAGAGATACCACAGAGTAATTTTCATGGTTCAATTGTCTGTTATTACAAGATTCCACATTAGCGCTGTACGCATGTTTTAGAAGTCTAGCAGTTCTTACGACCCCGAAATAAAGCAAATTCATTTTGTAAGGCCGAGTGAGAATCTTCCTCAAGAATTATTATCAAATTGTTGATTTGTGAGACCTTGTAGAGCAGGTGCCATGCCCATCAGAGGCAGACACCGGCGCTATACAAGAAGCTGTCTTCATCATTATCATCATGTGACATTGTAGAGCAAGTGCCATATCATGCCCAGAGCCATCTATACACAGTTTGGCCAACTTGGTTTCACTGGGTCACAAAATGGCGTATATTCTTTTGTTTTGTACTTGCCCAACAAAGCAATAGTCACTATATTGTGTCCAACTCGAACCTGGTTGGCCAATCTCTCATAATCAATGGCACCGATCATGCCCATCAAAAGCAGACACCGCACTATACAAGAAGCCGTCTTCATCATTATCATCACTACTATCACCACCATCAAATTACTTCAATTAAAAATATTTCCCATGAGTCAATGAAAGCATCTTGCAACTTCTTTTGCAGTATTCTTTGAATGTTTTTATTTCTTATTTACATGTCCAATCATATATATCACTTACAACATTCATTCATGATCATATTTATAGAAGATAGATTGACATAAAATTCTCAGCTTTATACATGAACACGGTATCCTCTCATCTTTTTTTTTGCTTGGACGCCCTGTACTCACATGGTGTACATCCAATGTATATTTGTTTTCCATAGAATACATTCTGTACATAAAAACAGAATACATTGGACTTTATTAAAAGTACATACACACTATGTACACATCCATCATCTGTACAACAAGCATTTTGAAATTATGTATAAAGTTAAAAAGATTTCATTTGTGACATATACTCTCTTAGAACATCATGGTGTGATTTTAGGATATCAAGCATTTCGTATTTTTAAATATAAATATATAAGGTGAATAATACTATAAAATTTCAAATGGCAGTTCTTTAAATTTAAAATTAAATGACTGCCTCAATTCTTAACATTTTTTTTATCAATGTTCTTTATATGTAATGCAAAGGGAATACAGACCTCAAGTTGTTGGCTGATAAGAAGGCTGAAGATTTATTACTAATTGCGAATCAAGAGATTCAGAAACTGTATGCATGGTATTGTTGTAATAAGTTATTGTTGAATGTTCAAAAGACCAAATGTGTTATTTTTCGCTCCAAGGGTAAAAAGCTTCCAGATGGCATTACTTTTCTTAATGTTGGAGGCCATGATGTTGCGCTTAGTGAAAATGTTCAGTTCTTAGGGCTAACCATGGATGAGCATTTATCTTGGAGAAATCATTTAGATGCTGTATGCACAAAGTTGTCCCGTAGTGTAGGTGTCATTTTTAGATTAAAATTTATTTTACCTGAAAGAGTGCTGATAACATTATATAATAGTATTATTCTTCCTTATTTGACATATTGTAATGTTGCTTGGGGAAACACTTTTAAGTCATATCTTGATAAGTTGAGAGTATGGCAGAAGAAAGCAATACGGCTTATTACTAATTCTTATTATAGACATCCAAGTTCTCCATTGTTCCTTCGACTAAGAACGTTACCACTAAGTGGACTTGTGTCGTTCAATTGCATATTGTTTATGTTTAATCTTAAGTCTATGCCTCATGAATGTACGTTAAAAGATTTATTCCGTCAGAACTCGCAATTCATAATTATAATACACGTCAAAGGTGTCTTATTCGACAGCCTTTTGCAAGAACAAATGTCACTCTGACCTCTTTCCATATCTCTTGCATTAAAGAATGGAACAGTCTGCCTGATGATATAAAAAATAGTACAACTCTTTCTAGGTTTAGAAGTTTATCTAAAACGTACCTGCTTGAAAGACTGACATAGTTTTTATTCGCATCTTAGTAATTTCTCATTCTGAAATGCTTTTTGTCCACTAAGGACCTACTCGTCAGTGTGTTTGCTGTGTATGGTGATGTGCGTGTGTGGTGTCTGTGTGTGTGTGTGTGAGAGTATTTGTATGTTCTATATTCTGTAGCTTAGTATTTTCATCCATTGTATAATCATACGTAACATTCTTTTTACTGTAAATGTATGTATTTTGTTATAGGGCCCCGCTCACAAGCTTAGCTTCTAAAGGGGTCCTAAAACCATTCAGTTTATGATGTAATCAAGTTAGAATATGTTGATTGATGTACTATTACCAGTCTCTTTTTTATGTAACAGATTATATCATGCTTTGTATGGTTTTGAATAAAATGAACTGAACTGAAGTTCAGATAATAATCTGAAAAAAGGTCAGGCAGCAACAAAATTTGTTTCTTTTAATTTCTGAACCAAGATCTACCATAATGTAAGTTCTTGTTAGGGTGAAGGTGGTTTGTGAAAATCCAAAAATTTCAACTGTAAAAGAAGTACCATTATTTCTTTTCTAAATAAAATGTGTCAATATACATATAAAATTGGGCAGTACAATTTCCTTATTCTACAAATTATTAACCCCCTACATAAATAATCAATGTTTTTCTAACATTTTACTTATACGTGTACATGGAACTGAATTGGGTCAAGCCTCGGCCCAATCCACCAATAGTTTAAGATATGAGGTCCTCCCATTCACTTCTAATTAGTAAGCCATGATCACTAGACCTAAATAAATACACTAGTCTTTTAAACAAAACTAGATTTGTTCTACACGTACCAAAATAAATATTATTTTGTCTTGTATTAGCTACTGTTTTATGTTCATGGTATTGTGATGTGATACAAGCACTTATTTTCTGTACAGATTTTCTACTGTTTTTGGATCAAAATGTTGACAGCAAGACAATATAAATCAAACAATCTGCAATTCTACTCTTAACTACTTTGGCACAAACTGAAACAAACTTCTCAAAGGCAAGTTAATCTAAATTTAAACTAAGTTAGGAAATAATGGCCTGGGTTACGATTTTAGATTTTCCCAAAATGTGAGATAAATACATCTATTTTGAGAGAAAAACCGTGTCTTGTTAAAACATTGGAAAGGAATACAGTATATTCAAGCTCCAATGTGGTACTTGTATAAAATTACACGTCTCTACAAGTATCTGCATGTATCTAACAGGGCACCTTAGAGTACACTTGTATGCTTTTACAAAAAATACAGATTTCATATTAAACTATGAAACAATTACTACCAGATATACAAAGATGCTATGTAGTACCAAGTGGATATTTATATTCAGCCTTCTGATGTAAAAATAACGGAAATGCCATTGACAAAATTTGGTCACAATGAGAGTTTAAAAAAAAAAGGGACTATACTAAACGGTCGATAACAAAAAGAAACCCTGCAAATGCTAACTGAAATATTAAACCACAAATTTCAGATGTAAAAGAATGGATGTACAATCTTTAAAATGGTATGATAAACAAATGTTGGTAGGAGACTACACATCTTTTAACAAAAAAATACCAACAACCTCGACTTCAACAATTCTATTGTTGAAATAAAAGAAATGTATTCACAGTACTACTAAAGTTACAACTTGGGCACAATAAACTGGTTCATTTTAGATACCTAAATTTTTCAATTACTTCTTTCTTTCCGGGGAATCTTTGAAGTAGAATATCATTCAGGAATTGCAAATAAGTTGTTTGTATTTTCAGATAAGCCTGACAAAGAAATAAGAAGTAATTTACAATATTCCTGTTTGTCATAAGTGATTTTTTTCTAACTTGACCTGCCAAGTCCAGACCAGAGATTTCAAATATCCATTAACAAGATATATCATTTTGTCTGGTTTATATGACATCTTGGATAAAAGCACCATTACAATGTGCGATTTCTTAATGGTTATGACAGAAATGATCATTCATTTCGTAAAATAATACAAACCTTTCCGACAACAGAGGTAGAAATACCATTATGTAATCAATGGCATTCAGGGCTTGCCATAACAACGGGACTAAAGGCAGAACAAGTCATTAAATAAAACAAGAAATAAAAAATCCCATTTATTCAATGGTAATGCTTTGTAAGGAGTTGTAATAGTCCTCTCAGAAAGTAATGGAAATCTTTTTTCCAGTCCGAGATTAAAGGCAGTATTCCTCTCCTGGAGGTTGTCATCTTAAGATTGGGATCGCATCAGCCTGAAAAGAAAGCTCTTTGTTCTCATCACTTGACATTGTGGATCCTAAATGTAGACGCACCATTTGCATCCTAGAGAATGGGTACCAGTCTTCAAATATTTCATCAAGAATTGGATCGCATCCCACCTTCCATGCTCTTTGCTCTACTATTGGCCATCTTACATAAGGTTTCCGTCCCACATAGTTCGTCAAGACTTGCTCGAGATTCTGATTTGATCAGTCCTTCATCCTCATCAAAAACACCCTTTGTTCCGGTATCATGATGCATCTTAGATACCTTAAAATCATCACACAGGTGATGTTTCCGGTCTCTGTTTCCTTCACACTCAACATCTCTGATGGTTGGTAAGCACTTTTTACGATCCATCACTTGTCAATATGGATGACTTATTGTCATTTGGATAAACCCATAGTTGACAACACCGACCGCCCGATAGCTCTCTTTGTCTCTTCATATGAATGATTCAAATTCTAGAGTTCACTCTCGTCGCAAGGTGTGATATCATCAGCCAGTTGTCATGGTAACCATGCCTATGATGACTTTGACGTCGTTGATGTGCATTTCAACCTGCAAGGTGGAGACAAAAGAATAATTCAATTAGTAAAATTGAAATAGGGATTCACAAGAAATTATTTCAAGTCGCTGCATTGATACATGTATATATTTGACCAGACTGGGGAAACACGAGTAGCTCTGGTTTACCTATGATGATGACAGCTTATTGTGATGGCTTCTCATGGTACTTGCTCTACAATTTCTCACAAATTCACCATTCAATAGTCAGACTCTCTCAAATGACTCTGTCAAATTAACAGTATTTTCCATTAGTCTATGTACATATGATAACAACAGTACTACAAGCACAAATGTCATATGAAAATTCTTAATACAAACAGCATGGAACATCCCTCTTTTAAATGTGATTGTACCAAAAATTACATTCAACTTACTTGAGAGATTTGTACTGGGACTTCTCAAAATCAGTCTCTGGACTTTCACTTTCGTAGGAGGCAAGATTGAGAGCTGCAAGAAGAACAAGAGTAATACAAAGATTAATCAAATGTAATATGATCTATTTAGAGACAGAATGGCATTATTTTGTGCCCTTATAGCTCTTAACAGATATGTAAACAAACCAATGCTTTTAAGTACTATGTCATGCTAAATAAACAAATCTATAATGGTTTAAAATTCTGTTGTCGTGAAAAACATTAAGTAAAAACAGATGTACATGTAGTATCCTTTAAGGGCAAATTTACCAATTATAAAGGTTAAATTTTGCAGTCTTATGGGAAATAATGGTAGAAAATCATTGATGATTTGTGTATACTTACAGTTCTCTGAGAATACCGGTGCAGTGAGAAGGTAGTTAAGGGCTTGTCTGTCCCTGGGGTAAGGGCACTCTACGGTCTTCCACGATATGAAGTTTGTTACCTGCTTTGCAAGCTGCCAGAATTTCTGTATAAAACGAAAAAAAATATTCAAGAAAAATGAGATACTATTCATTGAAAAATGCTCGTGAATGTAGAAGATGCTACAATGTAATGCTAGTATAATGTTAAACGTCAAACACAAATGTTGAACATTAAGCCTGTCTGCACCAGTTTTGCCAGGGGGGATTAGACCTCCATGCAAGATCACTGACAGGTGGTTGTCTCATCAAATCAGCTCTCAAATAACATAAGAAAAAGGGGGCACCGATTAGGCATTGTTTGCTATATAGAGGGCGCAAGTAGCTATAAGTAGTGCAGTGGGGCTTTAAACAATTTTTAGGACTGCTCAGTATCCATCTACTCACCTGAAAGTTGAGGTAACCGTTAGGCATCTTATTGCTGCATCCCTCATTGAGGAAGTAGAGATCCTTGACGAGTAAGCTGAAGAATGGGATGACAATCTTATCGCAAGCGCCTTCCTGGGCACTCATCGCCCTCTGCATGGCGGCTTGTAACGATTGTCTGTACGTTGAGAAGTTGGATGTGGGATCCATTTGATGCTACAGATAGGAAAAAGAAAGAAAAGTGTCTCACTCAATTATCATAATCCTTTTATTGTTGCTTTTTTTCTAGTTTCATCTTATAACTTTATCACTCAAATTTAATTTAAAACCTTTTTTTTTTTAAAGTAGAGTTTAGAATTTCAAGTTAATTTAAATGAATTCAAATTAATAAAAGGGTCTATTTCTTGCTTATTTTTACTTCATGGAAGCGTCACAGGAACACACATTGTATACATCAATCATTGCCATTGTATACATTGTATTTAAAATGTCTGCCATATTTTGTTTAACTCATTGCCTATGGGAATTCAGCAGCCAATGGTTTGTATATATATACAAGACCAATTATCTTGTATTTAACATCAGACAAAGTCTTCTTGCTCAATCACCGAAGGGGCTCTTTAAATCCATTAAATGTAATAGAAACTGATCAAAGTTGAGATAGATATTTACCTCTAAGCAGTCAAACTTGTCTGTATTGACCTTGTTCCACGTCTTCTTTAACCTTGCAACAGGACACATGTTTAGACCAGCTGAAAAGACAAGAAAAAATTTAGTAAAATATTAGCAAACAAAAAAATAAAATGTGAGCTTCAACTCAGCACAGTAAAGGTTGTATTGCAACAAGTCATATTAAGTGTTTTCCTTGACAGACAGAATAAATATAATTATACTAATTTCACTTTTTTAATTTCTCTTTTCTTTTTCTTTAAAATATGCTGTGAGCACCGATATCGGTAGCCTAGCAGAGCCGGGTAATATTTGAGGGCTTTGATCACCTTGCAGGGTGGATATGTGCACTACCATATATAAATATCCAATATTATTATTATTATTATTATTATTATTATTATTATCAAGCGTAAATACTCACACATGATGGCCATGAGAGAGTTGAAGTTGCCGATGTTGAAGCACTCCCGGGCGACGTCAGTGAAGTACTCGATAAGGCGAGCTCGATGCTTCTTCTTTATGTGCATGCAGACCTCTGTAGCCACCAGGAAACTGAGTCGGTTGAACCACTCTACGTATGCCTCAAGGTTCTTGGTCCTCTTGAGGTCTTGGAACTTCACCGTCTACAAGAATAGAACAAGCAATTTATATGTTTACTTGAATAGGATTCTGAAGTAAAAATTTACTTTAGTTGATAAGTTACTCAAGAGATTTCAGTTTCAGTTTCAGTTTTATTTTTCATTTCCAACAGAACAGTAATTTTGACAAGAAATCAGATATACAATTCAATATTCAATAATATAATACATTTTACATGGTTTAAAGTTATGAAATAGAAAGTATACATAAATATCCAATATAATGATTTATTTAAAGTTATTTAATTCATAAAGAAAGAAAGGTTATTATAGATGCACAAGTACATTGTATGCGTCCATTAATAGGATAAAAGAGGGAGATAAATAGGTTGATCATATAATGTGGAGAACAAGTGTATACAAAGAATAACCGATAATGGAAAGTAAAGTTATTAACATGATGATCGTTGATTGATACAGTGAGATGGAAAAAGAGAAAGAGGGACAGAGAGGGACAGAGAGAGAGAGAGAGAGAGAGAGAAAGGAGAGAGAGAAAGGAGAGAGAGAGAGAGAGAGAGAGAGAGAAAGATAGACACGATGTAAGGAATCACTGATAACAGTATACAAATACAATGAATTCCAACCTACCTGACCGTCGCCGTCGCTTTGTTTGATGAAGGATTGCACAAACTCCTCTGGCCCAATATTTGTCAATCTTTCCTGTTATCATAAAAAATTATAAAAAAATGAATATAATCCAACCAAAATCATGCAGACACACTACACACAATTTGATATCAGTCACTATTCTATACCATATGAGGCATATTGTTCAAGTATGCAAAGTATAGAAACAATTATAAAAAAAGGAATTGGGTCATGTCCTTAATATCAGAGCAGTAAAAATTCAATTGTTTACGTTTAGAAATTTAAAAAAGGAAGTGGGACTACTACAAAAATGATAGTTACTTAACCACAAATTGTTAGTTGTAGTGAGTATTCTTTGTGGGATACCACACAACTCCCAATGAAATAAACACCAATTGTTCACTGTACCAAGTGGCCATTGTTTAGAAAGAAATTGCTATTAATTTGATGTAAACATAGAAACCCCCAACTTTGTCATCATCAATCAATGACAATTCCAATACATCATAATAAATATCCTTTTAAATTAGACTACCATGTCCAATGTCCTTTAACCAGTTTCCTGTAGACACAGTCACACAATTGTGAAAGAAGAACTAGTCACTACATGTCATTGACCCAATATTGTGCACATACAGAAAAAAAAAGGATTTAGGGGCATATTGTCTTTCATCTTTCTAAGACTTCTAATCCAAATGTAAATTCCAGTCATATACACTGCTTGGAATAATCAAAAAGTCTGAACATGACACAGGGCAAGAATCTCTATGTACATCAGGACCCCGTCTTATAAAGAGTTGCAATTGATCCAAATCAATCATAAGTCCTCTAATCAATCGCAAGTTTGCAGTCCCCTATCCCTTATGGACATAGTTGCGATTGATATCGATCGCAAATAAGTTGCGATTAATATCAACTCTTTGTAAGACTGGGCCCAGGATCATATAAATACTGATGTATATCTCACCAGTTCTATGTGTGTAAGCTGCTGGGCTAGGACATGGGGATGCGGACAGACGTCCATGATGTTCATCTGGAAAGAGGCAGGGTTTGCTCGGAGGGCGTGCATCCTTTCTGACGCCGCCGTGTTGACCCTCGCTAAGACATCTTCGTACTTCTCTAACGTGGCAAGCTGTAAAGAAGCAAATATTGAGAATAAGATTAAATCATTCACAGTTATTAATCTGTAATTATCAGTTTCACAATTGCTTTGGACTTTGTTATTCACAATCAGTATTTCTCATACCTAAAAAAAAAACATAAAACTAACATGTATGATTCCATTTGTGGCAATTGAAATGCATCCTAATTATAAAAATTATAAAAAAAATCAAAAAAATCACACCCACTAAGATCTTCCATTCAGTTATTACTTGTTATATTTTCCTCCCATTCTCTATATTAACCTCTCAAAGGCTCCCACTCATTAACCCACACACTTTCCCATGAAGGCAGGTACTTCAGGTTTCAGCGATAGAGGGATTCATCAATTCAAGATGGATGAGATACTTCCTTGTTGTCAATCACTTTCTCTTCTTCCTTCCTCATCCCACGCTCTCTAGATCACAATATCTTCCGTGTCATCAACCCCTTTCGGTCTTAAAATATCTTTTAATTTCTCTCAGAATTCAATCCTCTGTTTTTACAGGCTACACAACATCGTTCCTTGTAGGCGTCAGCATTATCATAACCATTATCCTCCCACATCTAATTTATTTTCTTTCATTTTCTGCTTCCCGCTCGATCGTTTATCTTCAATATCCTTGGTACTTCCTTGAGAAAAGAGTTTTTCATGTTTGATGTGAATTAAGTGTAGCACTAAGAATCTTAGAAACCCCACCACCAATTCTAATCTTTACATCTATCCCTTCTTCTTACCCCTACCCCTCCCTCTCATCCCTACCCCTCCGTCTCATCCTTACCCCTCCCTCTCACCCCTACCCCTCCCTCTCACTCACCCTTCTAATCAAGCCCTGCATGAGTTGTCCGGCACTTTTTCTGAGGGTGGGGTCGATGGCTATGCACTTCTGTGTGATGTCTTTGAGATGTCTCATCATCCTTTCGTCTCTGTAGTCGTATGGGAAAGTCTCTGTCCACTCACTAGAAGGAAAAAAAGAAAATATTTTAAATATAATAACTCAATACCGGTAATTACTTCTTCAACAATGATCCATTTCAGTATGGCATAAATACCATCAAATGAACAGTATCTCCAAGAGCTTCAGAAACTACTACCCTTACTCTGGCTCCTGTGGCTGTTATCATGAGCTGGGTAGAGAGATATATACTTGTCAAAGGACAACTACTACAGCCAAGGACTAACCACTTTAGATTCCCCAATGTGCATTAGAGGACAATGATTGTGTGCTAAGAGCGAGAATGACTTAACTCCACTGATGAACAACCTTCTGGCTATCAGCAGGTGCTATTAACTGGAAGTTTATAATGACATTCTAAATATTATGATCAACTACATCAATGACAGCAGATGAAAGTACATTGTCTTCGAACCGGCCTCGCTAACTTCACTTTTGAGCTGCATGGCCATGACCGTATGAAACCTAACAATCCCTTGAACATAAATTCATTTTCTTAACCTAGGTTTAAAGCCCTGGGTGCATGAGGTCACGCTAGACAGGAAGTACAATGAATGAGTGAGGTCACTCTCTCGCTGCTCTATCCTATCGGAAGTTATGAAAGGCTGGTAGTAATTGGAGGCCTAGTTGCCTCTGAATGGGTTCAATCGGATCATAACAGAAGAGTTTTATTGCCCGTGAATAATCGTTGTAAATCCATTCATTGCCTCCGGCTATACATTCCAATTAGTAATTGAATAGAAAAGGAGACAATAGAATACAAGTACAAGTACAGGTATAGATAGAATCCTTTCTATTTGACAATGAATCCATTTGCATCAGTACGTATTAATAGGAGCAATATCTGCATTGAATGTCCAAGAAAAACTGCATATTTGCTTAATAAGAGTGGTGAAAATGTTGGCTTAACCCCTCTACACTGAAGCTATTATACTTTGTACACATACCCTAGTTTAAACCCATTATGAAAAAGCGATACCGGTCTCCAGTGATTTCAACTTTTTCCCATGAGTTTATCCTTCTATTCAAAGTGCAAATGCATAGCTCATACACTTGCCCTGAGTTCAGTTCAAGTTCGCTTTTAAGTTCAACTATCCAGACGGTTGAATGACAGTTGAAGTTAAAATCAAGCTAGCCTAACAACGATAGATTCAAAGAAATTGTCACTTACCTCAGTAATTGCATAAGATTTGGACCAAACTTTCGGACAACTTCCCTGTCGACGTCCTTTGATGTTAGCCTCTGTTGTCTGATGCACACCTAAATAGGGAAATGAATTTAATTCAAATCTTTAATGTTGACTAAATCATCAGCTTGTTACCTAGCTTGTTCCTTAATTTTTAAGATTAATCAGATCTTTTTATAAACCTGCTATCGTAATTTGGAGATGTGATGTGATGTGTGTGATTCTCGGATACCAACTGACTATTTTCGTGAGAAGGGTGGCATAGATATAGGAACCACAATGCTACCATCACAAATCACCATGGTTATAATCGTGCAGTCCAAAACAAACAATGGAATATCAATTATGAGAAGTGTAAACAAATAAGCTCCTCCATGACAAAAGGAACAAAAAAGCCACAACGTAACCAAACGCTAGCTATCCTCCCACACATGTACGTATAAATTATATTACGTTGTGTTGATTGTACAAACAAGACGACGTACATCACAAGCACTGGACCAGGACTCGTGTTGCACACTTAATATAGCCCACTGGCACCGGAAGGAAGAGATAGGCTTGAAGTATTTTAATGTTCTGGCTTCATGCAGGCAGTATTTCCTGGTTATATTTTCTTATCCAATAAGGAACTAACAGATCTACAAACATTTACGCCCCCCCCCCCCTCCTCTAAATATAATTAATATTAAAAAAATAAACATTTATATGAACAAAATGATGAATTTCCTGTTTCTTTTGAATCTCAAATTTGAATATGCCAAAGAAAGAAATTTGTGAGCAAAATTGAACTGAGGGCCGCTGAAAGAGATATAATCATGGCACACAAGTATGGTCAAACCTGTCTTAGTGCACCATCTCTCTACAAAAGGCAACCTGTCTATTGTGGCCATGTATTTTGTCTCCCAAAAGAAAGAAATATGTACTGTAGAACCTGTCTAGAAAGGCCACTTTGTCTACATGCTGTGGCCATTTTCTCTGTTTCCCTTGGTTGGCCCCAATAGACAGGTTTAACCGTAATTCAAAATCACTTCATTTATGGGCCGGAATCCCAATGGTGTATGAATGGAGCTGTGTTCCTACAGAAGGACCGTTCACACGGGAGCATAAGTGTTACCCCTTTGACTACTGAATTCTCTCATTCCCATAGGCTCAATACAGGGACCACCCGGTTCCGGTGGTAAAGGGTTAACCTACCTGGCAGACGTCATTGAGTAGCTGATGTGGTTTGATGTGTAACCTCGATGTGAGCAGGAATGCAAACAGATACGTCCTCTGCAAGAACAAAAGCAAACATGAAAAAATTAATATGAAAGAATGATACTAAATTTGGCATTGAATATGAAATGATCTGTGACATTGATAGAGAGAGAGAGAGAGAGAGAGAGCACCAGTGGAGCTTGGCAGAATCCGGCTGTGCAAACAGTAATGGTAGAAATTATTGTTTTACGTCAGCTCTTCTATCAGAAATAATTCTGCTCAAACGCATGACTACAAATAAATGTTTTTCATCTCAAACATTTCTTTTTTCAAAGTAACAGCTTAATCTGGTGCAAGATGGATTTTTTTTTTTACTGGCTTCTATAGAATGGATTGAGAAAAAAAAAAAAAGATTTTTTTTTTTTTTTTTTTTTTTTTTTTTTTATTTATTTTTTTTTTTTTACCTCTGCTTATCTTCAGTCAGGAGAAGCAATCAAGAAATTGTTGATACAACAACAGATTTTTTTTCCCCCGAACAACTAACTAAATACTAAATTCAACAGAAACCTACACCTGAGAAGGATTCACAAAATAGTAACCTGTGACAAAAGGAAAAGCCACAACAATGTGTGGGAGCTCAACTAGGATTAATATATTTGACACTCCCTGCCTCAAATCTGGTTGCCACGGCAATGGCATTGTCACAGGTTCATGGTCATATTTTTAGCCTCCACAGACTGTGACATCTGCTGTGGCCGCAGGGTGAGTTACGCCTCTTGGGAGCGATTAATAAAGGTCAAGTTTCCGGAAGTGGGAAAATCAGGGCTGGACTTCTGGGGCAGATCGAGAGTCTGTGCTCCCCACTGGCAAGATGTGATGAGTTAGGATTGAAGGGTGGGCTGGACAGGGACAGGATACATGGATAATTTATAAAAGCTACCTTCAATAGGGGTACAAAAGATATTCCATTGATAAAAGCTATCATTAGAAAGGGGTAGAATAGAAGTACAATTGTTAAAAGCTACCATGGAAAGGGGTAAGAGAGATGTACCATAAAACTTGTAGTTCATGTTCAAATGATAAAAGCTACTGTGGAGAGGGGAAATCAAGTGTTTACTTGTCTGGAGAGGGGTAGCTATTATTAGAAAGGGGTAGAATAAATGTACAATTGTTAAAAGCTACCATGGAAGGGGTAAGAGAGATGTACCATTATACATGTAGTTCATGTTCAATTGATAAAAGCTACTGTGGAGAGGGGAAATTGAGTGTTTACTTGTCTGGAGAGGGGTATCACATTACTTGGGCTGTCTGCAGGTGAGGCGAGGATATGAAATCAGGAAAGGAGGATAATTGATACAAGCTACCAAGAAAAAGGGGGTAGTAGGATAGATGCATGTTAAAAGCTATGATGGAAGGGGGTAAAAGATATATCTAGAGAGGGGCCCATTTCTTGACCTGGCTTCAAGTGGGGTGAGGATATGGGATCAGGAAAGAAGGATAATTTATAAAATTCTCTGACCAATCCCCGGATCATGCGTTTTACTGTCATTTTTTGTGTGTGTCTGATCGATACTGTCAAAAGTTGTTGACTTATAGGCCTAGTTAGTCTAAGCCAGAATAGCTATTTTTAGAGGGGCGACCAGTGAAATTTTCTCAGGTGATAGAACAGGTGAACTCTGATGGAAAAGTTCTCTTCATTTCAATTTTCATATCCATTGAAAATACTATAGCAATCCACAAAACAGCAAAAATGCAATGTACCATACATACTCTGAAAAAACACTAAAAAATCCTTCTAAAAAAACATCTATCTTTCACGTCAATCAATACATAGGAAATCCAAGTGATATAATTGTTAACCAACGTGTCTACATGCAGTTTGGTTGTATTATTTCATTTTCTATTCTCCCTTCTTCCAAGGTACCTTCTCTGAAGTTCATGGATCCATGAAAAGTACTCAATTCATTTTATTTCACTCGGAATTGAAGCAGAACATTAAACGCCTACGCAAAGGCAATAGCACCTGAAATATCACAGCGAACAAAATTTGACATTTCCATCAAATTCACTCATGGAATTTTGAAAAGCTGGGTAAAATACCACTGCACTTCGCTGCCTCTTTCTTATTGGTAGCGGCTAACGATTTCTTTAGCTGACATTTCTACAATGAAATTACAAGGTACAGACAGACCTTGAAACTCCATAGCATGTACAATAATTTTCATAAGCACTACAATGCATAGCCAGACGTGTCAGTAATAATGTTGGATTGTGATAGTCTAAAATTCCAGCCCCCTTCTATGGGTGTCGTTTGCATACAGTATGTAGCGTCTCATACAGTAAATGATGTACAAATGCATTTCATTGCAATAACTTTTTTTGTCATAACTCGACTCTCTTCAATTCCATTTTATGGGTAGTCTCAAGAAAATAAACACTTAACATTTTCAGGTGAATCTTCTACTATGATATGGAAGTCTGTAAATGTAATTGCTTCACAAAATAATAATTCAGAATGTTCTAAATCTGTCCTATAGCATACAAACGAGAGAAAATGAAGTGTATTTTAAGATGAAAATTACTGTAGCCACAATACATGGGGGCTAACGACCTATCAATTTCTTTTTTACAAACCACACAGAATATACCAATATAAGGTGCAAATAAATGGAAGATAAGCTCAAAAGAAAAACATTCTCCTAGTCAATCACTGTCAAGCTGATTGAACTGTGACTTCTTCTTCATTTTTAAAATAGAAATGGATGATTTCGTGCATGATAAAACCTGTCTAATCTTTCTATAGCAAGAGGGATGGCCTAGAATCACAATCGCTTGATTACCCATTTGTACAGAGGGGCCTCAAATGAAAATTGGGAGGGGCACTCCAGAACAAATCAAAAAACAGTTCAAATACAAAGTAAAATCAAGAATAATGTTTTTTTCTCACCAATGGTTTAGAAAGGTACAAGGGTGTCTCAATTGTATTTGTACATTCATAGTCTACTTGTCTTGTGTATATTGGATGCTATCCAAATTGCGTTTTCATCCTCAAATGTTGGTACTCCTTATTAGTCATCTCCTTTCAGAGATATAAATCATATGAAAACCTGAAGAAAAAAGTTGGTGACTTTTTTGAAGAATTAAAAGAGAAAAGTGGACTTACATCTGGGTAGTATGTTGCCGTGGGAACGAGATGCTGTACAAAAGCCTCCAGTGTCCCCGACGTGAGGATGCCATCTTGGTATACCAATGCCTGCACAAAAACAAAATTGAAAAAACAAATTGAGAATGTTTAGTTTCAAATCCATATTATTACATTAACACAGTGCTGCAACAGAAAATATGAATATTTTCATAATCAAGGTATGATACTTTTCCATGGACTTCTGCAAATGAAGAAAAAAACATACCATCAGAAGACGGAGCAATTACTGATTATCCTACAGATTGCTGACAAGACCAGCAGTATGGTCCTAACATAAAATATCCTCTGGATACTGTAACAGACACTCTCCAAACAAGTAACCAATCTCCTTGTGTTCCATGAAGACTTCCATCAATATAGGAGATACGCAAGCAGATCGCTGTTTATTTTCCCCATAAAACAAAACCTACATCCATTCTGATGTCTTCCATGAAAGACCAGAAACAAACAGACACAGTTGCAGTTTTTATTAGACTGTCATCAGCATGATTCCTCTTTCAATAAACATTTGTAACCTTTCCACTTTCTACTTGAAACTTTCCTGTAGTTCTACGACTTCAATTCACAATCAAAACCAAGTTCTAGGGCAGACAGTTATGACAGATTATTCTGTCAAGCCAATTTTTTCGGAGAAGAGTCAAACACAAATAGATTTCTTCACAATACAATGTGATGTTCAAGCAAATAGAGAGTTGTTTTTACACCAGCGAGATTTACAACATAATCCTCCAAAGGTTAAAGGTCAATCGCTGATAACTTGGCTGAGGGAAAATCAATAACATTCCTGTGGTGTCTTGGGACCTGAATTCCATGCATTTCTGACCCTACCTGACCTTTCTCTCAAGTTTATCACCATGGATACCCCCATGCACTTGGAGGTTGGGACTAGGAAAGTAAATAAGCCAGGGCTTTGAGTAGTCTGAGAAAAGAATCATGAGGTATAATAAGTTTTCTTTTTAGTGCATTACACCAATATCTCTACTATACAGAATCTTGTTTGTATAAATGTAGTTCAAATTCAATTTTGGTTTCTCTGCATAAAACCTGCAGTTGATTTAAAGTTTATTCTGGAGATAATCAAAACTTGTAGAACTACATTACTTTTGTACATATACATGTATGTTCATACATGCTGTTCATGTATAAACATCTTAAAGACACATTCAATTTTTGTTCTGCATACAATTGGTATTTATGGGTCTAATTATGGGCCACTTCATGACCACATGACTAACAAGCACTAGTAAGATATCTTAGAAAATATTACAAAAGAAAAAAATCACACATTTAAGAGTTGCTTAACCCTCTAAAGCCAAACTCTACCCTATGACCAGCAGTAACTGACCACATCATTATGTTCCAATCACTTACAGAATCACTTTGAAGAATCTACCAGTCATTTAAAACCACCAACAACTCTCTTGGTATTTGCATCTTTCACTATGATAATGACCAGCTTATACACATCAACACATGTACAAACTTTGAAAGAGGAAACCTCAAAACAACAGTTCGCTAACCTAGATAGAAAGAGTCTTACTCATCCCTTGATATAGAAGCCACTTTTCCCACAAGTCTTGACTCACTTTAACCACTATCAAAATAACAGAAACCCCTGTTTTCCCCATCAATAAACAAAGAAAATATTGATAGGGCAAAGATGGTGTACATATGTGGCATTATGAGAGTTGAGATAGTATTGGTGTCCTTCTAGAGCCACCATCAGTGAATGAACTCCATGTTTATTTGCCCTTTCTCAATATTTCAAAAGTATAGGTACATTTTCAATCCGATAGGCCTTCCCATTTCAAATTTCAAATTCAAACAAAACAAAACAAAGCAGAGTTGAGTTTCTGTAGTCATATGTTTGTACGTCCTTTGGTGCAAGTCTGAAACTGTCTCTGTCTCTCTCTTATAAATATCAATTTATTTCTGTTTTTCAAACTCCATTCCCTCCCCCTCCTGTTATTCCAAAGATCTATCAAAGCAGGTCACAACATTCACTTATTCACCAAAATCACTGTCCTCCCCCCCAAAAAATCACAAGTTCAAAAGTTCTCCCTTTGCTTTGGTAAGCAAGTTCAACTTCAAAAACAGCAAAAGGCAGCATGATTGCTGAACCAAAAGTTGTTTTAATCCCGGTCCAGCGCCAGTCTTTGCATTGTGACAGGAAACAACAGGAAATGGCCCGGATCTACTAGCAAATAAAGAAAACTGCTCCTAGCATTGTGCAAGAAGACGATGGAAATTTTTCAGTTTTCACACACTGCCACGTATTTCTGTCAAAAATTGTGACCTACAATACCTGAGAAATTATTTTAGAGTTTGAAGCTGGAGGCACCAAAGAAAAATGATTGGCTGTCACAATGTGCATGGATTGTGTGAGTAGAATAGGGATTGAAGTTCAATCAAGGAGGTACTCCTTGGGACATCCTCAACCCAAGGAATTATATTGTCAACTTTTTTCAAATAGCTGAGTGAGAGCAGATAAATTTTTAAAGTAGATCAATCAAAATAACATAGACAATCTAGGCTTGCACAATATTACATACAGAAAGAGATAGTACACTTGATGTAACTGTCTTGACTTTAAAAATAAAGGAGACAAGCAATTGCTATGAGGTAGGAGTGGAATACCATACACTTGTAACATGTATACAGTTGTAGGCCTATATATACATGTAGGCCTATATATACATGTAGGCCTATATATACATGTAGGCCTACGGTGTGCATGTACAGTACAAATCTTAAGAGCTGCCAAGCAAAAGACAACTGTTGAAATTAAGCTCCAGATAATTGTTAGACAACTGTTGAATCTCTATCGTAATTACAAGACAAGATCAGAGTCAGTTGGGTAAGAGATCAAAATAAAAGCTAGAATCATTCACAGATGCTTACCAATGTATCCATAGCAATTTAAAAAAAATCATAAGACTGGTAACAAAATAATGTTATATGGTCAAGCTTCTATCGTACAACTGATCAATCGCCACATACCTTGCTCTCTTGAAGTATAAGACCGAGCCTTTTCCGTTCTCCAATCTTGGTTGTTAATTCCTTCATCACTTCCTTCATTATGTGCACTATCTCCTCCAATAACAGATGCCAAATATAGACTTTGAAAAGTCTTTAAATAGTCTCAAAGACAGGTTTAAAAATCCCTCAAGACAGACAATGTCGACAAAAGAAAACAGTGTTGCAACTCTGATGTTGAGTCTCGTAATCGATGATTAACTTCAACTAATTTGAAGTCTATTAGCAATGTGTTCGTCAAGCCTTCCAGACTTATGAATGCAGTTGTCTGGATGTCAGCAATGCCTTAAATAATCTTCCTAGGTTTCACTACCGCATGCGTATGGAAACCTCAACTTCACCTAACCACCACGTATACCACCAGAACTGCTCTTCACTCTGTACACAAAGGCACTACCTATGGTCGGACGGAGAGGGAAAACACTCGCCTTGCGGTGAAATTCCCCTGCAACTTTGCGCACTTGGGACTCTTCCCCTTCGATATCAATGACAATTGATAGTATAGTATAGCCGATTAAAAATAGATAGTGAGATGGCATATCACGAGCTGTAGTAAGTACACTCAGCAGGCTATTATTCTAGCCTCGCTCCGCCCCCTTCCGCTCTCGGCAACGAGCTACGTAACGCAACTACTTCCCGCCAAGCTCCATATTAGTGATCACTTCGAAGCAGGATGTTTATAACCGTGGCTATTTTTGGTTTCAATTAATGTGTTTAATCTCTTAAGTGATCTACAATAAATGAGCTCAAGTGGTGTTTACGTGGGACTTACAATTGATGAAGTCATGAATAATAACTATTAATAATTCTTTCTTAAAGACTGATACTGAAAAAAGGGTATGACCATAAACTGATTAATAATTCTTAAAAAAATAATTTAGTAATCAAACTCATCTTCACTTTCATTACACAATTCTTTATTTGATATAGGATGAAGAGCGTGTGTGGGCGGGCTGTTTATAGTGGCATCCTCCCAATGGAGGAACTTTCACCAAAAGTATAAGTTGAAAACATCATCTGACATGAAACTGAGAATGTCATGTAAGAAAGTTATCTTAATTATACATCAATAATTATAAATCATGACCTAGTAACATTTTGTTGAAATGAGGAATATACAGTATCTCATGACCAACAAAGTTTTTGAGTGACATGTGGTTCGGGCCTTTGGGGTAGTGCTTTACAACCATTAATTTTTCTTAAATAGTTTTTGTTCTACCTAATGTGAATAGTATTCAGTGAACCAAATATTTAGTGCTTTAGTATGCAGTGCACTACATTACAAGTATTTATACTGCTACAATGGAAATGTGTCATTCAAAAGAAATCTGCAATGGAAATTCTGTTAAAATCTAATACATGATATCATTAAAGGCATAGAAACAACTTATAACTTAAAAAGGTTTGTTTAAAAGATTTTTTAATAATCATTTCAAACTTCATTAAATCAACTAATGAGGTAAAATCATACAGATATATTGAAGCAAATTTTGCATCATCTTTGAATAAGCTAGAAGTGAATATATGCAGTAAGGGTTTTGAAAAACATAGAAAGTCAATATCTGTTTGACAATATCGGATTAAACTGTCTTACAGAATAATAAAAAGGCAAGTCACCAGGATATCACATGGTTTATGCAGCAGTTATCATATTTTAAGAAATCTATAATTTTCTTCAGAAACAAAAGAAGAATCACAAGACAAATCCCCTGACCATGTGACAGACCTCCAATTACAACTAACCAACAAAAGAAAACAAGATCATGGCATGATTACCGAACAAACAAAGTTATTTGGGTTTGAAGCAGGACTTTCTACAGGATATTTTAACATTCACTTTCATTTTAATAGCGCATTCAACGGTCGAGTTATGACGTTGTTCGAGGATCAGGAAAAAGACCCTTGTATTTACTAGTCTGTTCAGACTTTATACTTAATGACACTTTTATGGAACTTGTATGAAGAAGAATCGCGTAAATAGCGAATAAGGCATACAGACTAGATGAGGTCAGTTGACATGACAGCTGACCACTTTATGAAAATGACGGACAAAGAAAGCGGACAAAATATACAGTTCCTCTGGTAGACAAAGGAACATCCCTTCACTGCTATTATGTAAAAATGTGTAGAACAGGTGAATATGCATGTGACACCTGTTCTACACATTTTACATAATAGCAGTGAAGGGATGTTCCTTTGTATACCTGGGGAACTGTATATTTTGTCCGCTTTCTTTGTCAGTCATATTCATAGTGCCAACAGGGCTGCTGACCAATCATCAGTGTGCCTCACGATAAGCCCCACCCACTTATTTTTGTAATATATACACTGTGTGAAATTTCAACAAAAACAGACCCTCATTCTTTTTCTATTTTTTTAAAAACAATACTCATTTATATATGCTTATACATACATGTATGTGTATGTGGGTTTTGCTACACAATATTTCATTATAAGTCATTCAGAATTTTTTAGACTAAAGGTAGACAAATTTAATTAGTTATCATATAAATCATATACAGTACCTGTATACGATTTTTGTATACTGTAGCTATACAATGAATTTCAGTAGTCTGAACTGAGCATACGGGTAAGGGCCTTCACCAATGGGGAAGTACCCAACATCGCCAAGGATTTTTTTTTTTTTTCATATTTTTCAGCCTAGTTGCTGGTTTGAGTGATGACGTTGGAAATCAGGAAAAGGGCTTGTTTTTCAAGCTAATATGAACTGGGAAATACCACAAATGCCTGCCCTTGATAATGTTTTAAGCTATTTTCAAACATATCTATATAACAAATTTAAATTGATCTAATGAACAAAGGACCATAATCATGTAATGTAAAACAATCTATGATGATATATTTTTGCCCCAAATGAAATACAAATGGGGGGGGGGGGGGGGGGGGAGGTACCGGTATGCTGTTGAAGCCTCGAAACCCTTACCAATTTAAGGGTCATTAGGGGAGATTTTTCTTGAGGTAGAACCCATTTTTCGCATTTTTCAGAAAAAACAGACCCATGTTAATTGTTAATGGATATTTTTTGTTAAAAATAGGACCCATGTTTAGGGATTTTTTGTGAGAAAGTGACCCATTAGAGCGGCACACCCCTGGATGTCTTAATATGTGAGTACCCCCCCCCCCCCCCCCCTCCCCGGCGTTTATCCCCTCCTGTATTGAGACTATTTTTACATAATGATGATATCGCACTTGCTTTACCGGTATTTCATAACTGGACCATATGAAACAAGATATCATTAATCAAGTTCAAATAGACTTATCATTGTTGACTGAATATTTCAAGAGGGTAGGTTATCACTTTCAATTCACAAGGGAGGTATAATTATTAACAACTAATAAAGTTGGAAGCTTTTGATTACTGATGTTTGTCTCAAAACCCGGACTCTGCTGCTATTATAAAGCTCATGTTTTTACTTTCACTTTCTCTCTTGCACATGTGATCCGATATGATCTGCAAAAATGATTACTTTTACAAAAAATATTAGGGGGTTTAATATTAGGGGAAGTGGGTGTGTGGGTTTATCAGCAGAATATATCAAAAACAAATGATCAATGATTGCTTTTCAATAGTTTGGGGATTTTATCTCAGTCACATGCCTCCCCATCAAATCAATAATTTTCAATTTAATCATTGTTTGGTGGGAATTTTTGTGAGTGCATAGTGGTTGTGAATTAGGTCTATACATGTATATAAATATTCATTTGATCAAGGGTATCATTGCTTTGTAAGATTTTTCTTTAAAAAATGAAATGTATACTTCTACACTCCATATAATTAATCATAACACTGACATTATGAAATAAAAAGTGAAAATGAAAGGGGAATTAAGATTAGGTTGGGAAATTTCAGGTGTCTGCTTGAAGAAAAAATGAATGCCACTGCAATCAAAAGTGAGAGTAATGATCATGTGTTTATTACCTGATAATATTGTGATTATATCTCCCTATACATAACAAGATTGTTGGTGTAATTAATTTATCTGTATCATTTATGATCTTTTATATGGCAATCCCCTCATTGAGCAATTGCAAAAATGTAGTAATAACCTACAATTTTCATTATCTACAATATTAGCTACATGTAGGATTAAAATAAAAACAATTGAAGAATATCTATCATTGTTAAAAATAAATAGCTACATCACGTACAAATAAAAATACAAGAGGAAAGAGAGAGAGAGAGAGAGAGAAAACTGAATAGAATTTCTAAAAGCTCAAATCTGGTCAAGAGAAGATCCAGGCCTATCCTTTGAGGATGCAAAATATTGGAATCAAATTGAGATGGATACATGAAGGTTTGTTTGTTTGTTGTTATCCATCCAACTGCTGTAATGTGACCTTCCAATTCACTACGCTACAAAGGCCCAGGAGAATAGTGCTGGAATCATTGGTAAACAGCATGACATTGAACTGAAAGGGAAAACATGTTCCTCTTTATAAACGCAGACATATACACATATATACATGTACATGTAACTGAAAAAGTACAGTGTATTAGGACTTGAAATGGTTTTCCCCCAAAATGGCAGCATAACAATAGTTAATCACATTCACAGACTGTCCCTACATCCCTACCATACATTATCTTGAATTATAAAATCTTTTTTCCTACACAAGTATCTCAACACATCTTTGTGAAATAGTTTTTTAAATTTTGTTTTATTCTATTTGTAATTTCAATTTCTCTATCAACCCTTTCATACACCATCCCTTTCACATTCTACCTTGGGTTAACCACCTTTACCCCTACAAGCAGAGACAGGGGTAACAGAATCCGGGCGTGGCTCCTCTTTGCCCCCATCACCTCTCTAAGATTAAGGTCTCCCTTACCACCATAACCATGGCAATGGTGATTTATAGATCACATTCTGCTAGAACATAGACCCCCCACAGGGATTGTGTTGCCATTGTCTCATCCAGCCATGAATCACCAAAGATTCCCATGATAAACTAATTTAAGATACCGCGTTATCTTCTTAGGGGATGACTAGGCTGATTATTTTCTTGGTCTACAAACACAGAGATGTTTATCAACCCCAAACCTCAAGTTCAAGCTGAAGCTTGTGCATGTCCACACCAATCTCTACTGACACTGTCATTTTAAACTGTCAGTGACAAATTTTGATTTTTGTATTTTTCAAGGACCAAGATATACAGGTAAGGCTTAAAGGTTAACCAGGGATCTCCCTGGTTAACCAAAGAAAACCAGGGACCAAATGTTAAAAAGATGATGGGGATGTGGGGGAGCCATGCACACAGAGATTCTCTTAAAAAAATAATCAAAAAATTGTCTTTCTAATATGCCACATCAAAATTTGCTAATCCTTCTACATTACATAGCTTTAAGTGACATGTAATTGTGCAATTTATGCTTGGTATTTTGCCAACAACTAGGCCTACCTGAAATAACTTTATCTTATCACCTGTTTTTCCCCTTGTGGCTTTGAAAGTTAATCTTTCCACAAATTCAGACCATTTTTGATTTTTTACCTATTTTGGACCCCCTGGTTTACACATAGTCTCCACTATTTCCTCTTTTAATCATTATACATTAAGAGATAAGGAAACAGAATGAGAAAAATGAAAAGGAACCAAAGCCAAATCAAACAAGTTTTTTTTCTTCTTCTTCCAATGATCGTGTATTGATGTGGTCAGAGCAGGAGAAAGTTACCAAGAGAGGATGATAACATTTCCTAAAAATGCATGTTGGGGTTAGAGTCCGGCCACAAAAACCTGAATATACACAATTACACATAGGTCTCGACTCTCGAAAGAAGTTGATACTATATGTTCCACATAATGTGTATTAAACATGTGCATAACGTATGTGGTCTGCCATTCTGAAACCAAGCTGACTCTTGCTGAGCTTCACTTTTGTTTTTCACATTTAGATGTACATGTAGTCATGTACCATAAAGCAAAGGGGGGAAGAAAAGAAAACCGGTAGATGAAAAGATAGAAAGATGAAAAAGATAAAAGATATAAATAGATAACAATACACAAGGATCGGAAAGGGCAAATGGAATGAGGCAGTGGAGGTTTCTTTTTCTGCATAACATTGCAATCAGGCGTGACTCAGCCACTGTCAGTGTCAAAAATATTTCTACCAACTTGGTATACTTTTAATAAGATTTTGAGGGTTGTACCAGAAAACTGGTAGCCCAATGTCTTACATATTGGTAATGCAACTTGATTCACACCTCCGCAATTTTAATCAAACCCAGAATTTCTTGAGGGTCCTTATTTGAAGAAATGAAAGTGAAAGTTTTACAAAAACTTGAATTATAACCAAAGAATTTCAATCAACTCAACAAGAATTTCATTTTACAAAAAAGGCCTGGCTGTGATATCCATCAAAAGTTATCATCACTGAAAAAGACATAGGAAATGATAAGAAATGTAGGTTTTGCAGGAAAGCATAAAATTTATCTGATCAATGGAAGAAATAAAGGCCTAGAAATAAAATCATGTCTGACAGAGCACCAGAAGCAGAGACAAGACACTTCAAAAGAAAGCCGTATCTGCGGAGGGTACGTGCCAAATACCTTCACCTGTTCATGTTTGGGTTTTGTTCTTTCCTTCTTCCTTTTCTAAACATATTCAGGAAACATTCCCAAAAAGGTAGGATGTTTGACATGGAATTTCTTTGGCAGCCCTTACAATACTTCTGCCCATATGCCTATGTATCCATAATCTGAAAAACACCTTGTCTCAGTATTGGACTGATAAACATCTTTAACCGCTTTTCACAATAAAGAGGGAATGTACCCTTGTAAAACTGCTTTAAAAATCTTATCAATCTTGTTGGTAAGCAAACAGGGGACCGGCCGTTATAACTCCTCTCCAAGGGATTTTGTAAAGAGGCTTCATGCCTTACCAAAGGGGCACTAGTGCATCAACTAAGGGCGCGTTCATGCTTGATTTTGAAGGTAGAATGAGCGATCTGAAACGCTCATCGTAAACGCTCATCGTGATCGCAGTTCCACGGTGTAGCTGTTCATGCTTACTTCTCTGGCTCATCCAGGCAATTCTTCTTGTGTGGCATTGTGTGACCTTCACTGTGCATGCTACGTAGACCCACTAGAGGTCAGTGCGTTGACCCCATTTAAACGCGTTTACAATTGTAAACGCATCTTTTTTGTGAGTTTACGATCGGCGTTCGTGATCGCCGTTTTTTCGGTGATTCTACAAAAGTGAGCATGAACGCAAGCGTGTTTTAAACTAAACACGTAACAGATGCCTGATTCTGGCCGTCAAAATCAAGCATGAACGCGGCCTTAGTACCAAACCTGGGACCTTCTGGGTACGAGACCACTGATCTACCACAGAGCCATCGCACCTCCTGAATATTAAAAAATTCCTTCCCTCTTTCCTTTGGACTTTAAAAAAAATCCTCTGCTCAGAGCTGGAAGGCTGAAGGGTGTTAACTACTTATTAAAGTATATGAGTTAATTTATCGAAAAATAAACTGTAGACATAAAAAAAAAAAAAGGGTAACAAATATTAATCTTACTTATCCACACAAATCAACATGAACTCTACTTCATGGTCTCTCACATAACAAAAACATATATATGCTAATCCACAACAACCTTGGACTTGTTTAGTGTTCATATTAAACAAAAAGAGCTGTCAAAATTGTCACCTACAACCACTACAAGAGAGGGAGAATGCAACACACCCACATTTTTGTTGGACGATCAAAACTATACAGTGTGGAATATGTTAACAAGTTGTGGACAGCAAAGTACAAATCCAATTACAAAAATGTTTTCAACTCTCATATCATGTTCATAAAACATATTCTTTACTGGTAGATAACAAAATACACAAAACAAATCCTGAGACAATTCCTAATGATAAATTTCTCACAGGTAACACAATCATTACAACTGAATCCAATTCCACTCAGTTCTAGTTCTAGAAAGACATCAGGTTAACATCTACAATTACTTGCCATTGTCACCATTTTGTAGAAATCACTGGGAGTGGCATTTCCTATCAAAGAACGCCTTTATTCCTTGTAAGATCCTTGGAGAAGTCAGAGGACCCTCTCCACATGCGTAAAAACAAACAAATTATCCAATTCCCCCACACCCACCAATAACCCCATACCCATCCAAACAAGCTTTTTCACCACTTAACTATAAAGTCTCCCGCCCAGATCCAAATTTGGTCCAGATAATGTTTAGTCTTGTGCTGGCTTTAGCTATAGATCAGACAGAGACCACACACAAT
Source organism: Strongylocentrotus droebachiensis (assembly GCA_035222895.1). NCBI lineage: Eukaryota > Metazoa > Echinodermata > Echinoidea > Camarodonta > Strongylocentrotidae > Strongylocentrotus > Strongylocentrotus droebachiensis. The sequence continues at coordinate 202,906 of JAVYIG010002528.1, read as the reverse complement.
AAAAGAGAGGGGGAGTATTGTGTGATTTTTCTCAAGTGTTTTTGAGGGTTTTTGGTAATCCCAGAATGAATAGGGGTAACAGCAGGACATAGGCACATTATACAAAGGGGTGCAACCAGTGTGACCTAAATGAATGGGGGTGGGGGATTCTACAAAAAGGGGATTTCAATTTTAGAAAAATCCCATCAAGCAGCTAATAAGGAGATATAAATTGTTATCAATGGGGATAAAAGGTTTCAAAGTGGCTTTCCTCAGTAGACTTGTAACAGCATTGACATTTAGTAATGATGCATGAAGAAGCGCTGATACTGATAGATAGAGAGACTGTATTGAAGAGACATGATGGGTCAATTCAACATGACAGGTTATATTTTCTGCAGGGTTAACCTACCCTTTCATTAACAGTTACATAGGATTGTACTGTTATATTTTATTTGTAATATTACTTTATCCATATTTTCTTCAGCTTATTATTTCTCCAGGTTGTTCATATTTCTAAAAACTACAGGTACCATGAATTGCAAGGTAGAGGAAATTATACCAGAACATTGCATGTGTAAATTGAGGGTCAGCCAACTTATAGAATTCTACATTCACCTATGAAGAACGCGATTACTGAAAAGGTAACTCAGAGGACTCTTGGTAAAATCCTTAAAAGATATGTAAAATCATAGAAAAAATGCAACTTGTTTTTCCGGAGGCACAGAGGGATTCCTTTATAATCTTGATATTTACAGTCACTCTACTAGTACTAGATACTAGAAATTGGCTTGCAAATGACTGCACTTAATAATACACATAATTATCATATGTAGGTACACTGTATGTATACAGTAAACCTTGCCAAATCCAATGTCAAAAGCTTCACACAAGTCCCATTCCTCTGTTTGCCGAACAAGTCTCTAAAATATTTCTTTTCTATGGAATTCTAAAGTTGACAATACCCCAAGCAAACAGTTGTGCTGTGAGGCCACATCGCCCGCAAAAACCTCAGAATAGAATGAATTCTCGTTTGGTTCACTGCCGTTCTTCAAGAGATGATTGCATACCGTGATTTACGCTTTTGAACTTCATTTCTCTCTTTTTCCTTTTCTCCTTCTTCTGAATTTTCCTCAATTTTCCCTATTTTTTCCCTTTTCAGAGTAGGTTTGGTTTGTAATATTTTGGTCTGGGTTGAAACCTGAACAATATACAGTTGGAAAGCAGTGGCAATTTACTTTTTTGTGGCATGACTCTCGGAATAGTAACTTGAGTCAAGAGGATCAGAATTGTTACCATATAATTTGTAACAGTATGATACAGCACACACACTTGTAATTTGACCACAAATCTGGTTTCAGGAATACAAATTACAAGCGCATTCTGAAGTGTAGATACTGCCCAGACTTTGCAGTAACAGAATCAAATTATTATAGATTTTTCTTTCATCAGAAATGCAAATGAACATCCAAGTTATATGATGTATAAAACTTGTTCTCCAAGCTGTTATGAAATTATTAATTAAAGAATGACTAATTCAGTATCTCAAGAAAAAACTTTATCAGACAACTTGTCTACTCATTACTGGTGTAATATCCTAATATCACACGAGAGCTGAAATTTGAGAACAAGTAAAGATCAAAGGTGCGGTGAAATTTGATCACTTAATGACTAAGATAAACACCTCAAGAAGGTAACTTAACCCTAGCATAAATTTGATCAGCTGCCACACTAGCCCATTATCAATCCATAAATCAATCCATGATATTTTTCTTCATCCTCTGTATCTTAACTGCTTACAGTATATCATTTTAGGAAGCTGGTGGTGCATGAATAATCTTTCCCCCACATGCAGTCTTTTGACATAAAATTGACAAGTGATGGTATTAAATCTTCCCAATAAGAGTTAAACAGGTATTTCAGTGTTAAGTTAGAACTGTTCATGTAAAGTGTTGGGTTTCTTCTTCATAACTTTGAAACTTTTTGAGGGAAAATTAAGCAGGCATTGCAGATGGTGATAAAAACAAATTGTGGTTGAATTGCTGCCTGTTTTTTATGCAGACAGCTATGATTCTTTCTTCCTTCAGAGATCAAATAAAGCAATTGACCCCTGCAAGTCAATCTATCAGAACAGATTTTTTAATAGAAATTTGTTATAACTATTTATTCAAAATATTGGCATCTGACCTCTTCCTGCAAATTCTCCCAAGTGAAAATTTCCCTCCACTGAAAGGTAATTAGAAGAGACTGATGAGGTCCCCACAATCCCATTATCAAACAATCAAAATGAAAATCACAAATTTGTGATGAAGGCAGTGAATTCTACAAGGTAAGTCTGTATGTATAATTATAATGGCCAGTATAAGATGCATGTATATTTACTTTAAATTAGGCCTTACGGCAAGGTGAACGATGAAATCAAACTTGATGCCGATTTCATCCAATTATGACTTACGAGTAGTAATGGGCAATTATGGCCTGCCCCCTGCAGCCTAATATAACAATGTCTTGCTCAATACATTGCCGTAGAATCACATTAGAGTCTTTTTCTAGACCTACTTCTTTCTTAATACATTTTGAGCAAGTCTACAAAAATAGGCCTTAGTTATAACTGCTAATTTATCATGGTTGATTTTGAATGGAAGTTAATCCAGTTACAGCCTTTACTTTATAGGTGCATTCCCCCCCCCCCTTCCCCCTCCCCCTCCCCATTTCTTTCTAAAGCTAATGGGGTTGACCTGTCTAGACCTTGCAATACTTGATCATTCCTACAAAGTGGGGCCCCTATCAAGAATACAAATGAATTCTATAGACTTGCCAATTTGAGAGGTCAGCTGGGGCATGGTCATACAGATTTCACCTGTCTAGTTCGTGAAATATACCAATTTGACTTCATCACAAAGTTCCCATAATGCACCTTGAAAATTATTGTGCCCGTCCTCCCGACCTGGGAATAATATCAGACTTATCTTGACGAAAGCAAGGCAATATAGGTAATACATTTAAAAAACAAGGACTTTGTATATTTTGGCTACCTAAATAGCTAAAAGTAAAAGCAAAAGTAAAAAGTACATAGTACAGATACTCATTAGCCATGCATTGGTCAATTAAACTAGGTATTTTTTGTATTTTCTACCTGAAAAGGTAATAGTAAAAGTAAAAGTAAGTGTAAACAGAGAGACTCAATATCCATGCATAAGCATGTTTTCCATCACAATGAACTCCTGTAGAATGACATCACAATGACACTATCCTACCAAGAAGTTGCTGGTAACTTCTTGATCCTACTTTCCTTTCCTCAATGATAAAGAAACTCTTGAAATAGTTATCAAATATCAGCTTCCAAATCTCTTTTACGACCCCACCTTACACTGCCTTTTACCCATATTGTTCAATTGTTCATATTATCATTCTAAATAGTATGCAACTATGCATATAAATAGCACAATGGGAGAATTTTATGAATTGAACACGTGCATGCATGTAATTGAAATCTGATGAATTGCAATTACTTCATATTCATATTTAGTTTAGGCCCAAGCTAGAATAATACAATATTCACAGACACACCAGACAAGATAATCATTTATTACACCCTAGTAAGCAGCATTGTTTATGTACCATTGCACTAGTAGTATATGTAGCAGCTGGCATGCTGTCATCAATTAAACTATACAAATAGTTTATCCCTGTTATTTGTTTGTATGCCTGGTATCTTCCAATCAATTACAGACAAGGATAATCAAATAACAATGTCTTCACACCTCCCTTATATCGATCCCTCTTCATATAACACTAAAATTGTACTCGACTCACAAAGAGTTTTATCATGGAAGAAAATAAGAAATTTTTAGGACACCCATGGACCACACCAAATTGCTCTTCTGCCCCTTTAAATCACAGCCAGGATTTGATCAAGATAAGCAATGTATACATCAAAGGTGATAACAATAAATACATTAAGCCCTGCAGCTGTTTTTATATCAACAATTTCCATAGGGGTTGGGGTGTCACCCCCTCCCATGTAAATGGTTTTTACCTAGTCTTGAAGCCATGCCCCCCCCCCCTATTAAGGAAAATCAATGAAGAAAAAAAAAACATAAATTGGAGAGAAAGAGACTTAGAACTCCCCCACCAACCCAAAGGCTAACAGATTCCAAATATACCGGGTACGGTATGTATGCCACAACATACTTCTTTACATGATATTTCCTTATTTTGGGTTGTTGTGGTAGTGATTGGGTAAGGCCGTTACCAGTGCAATATCATCTGCAGACAGCCAGAAGGGTGTTAACTTTAGTCATATACGGTACATGTACTTTAAGATAGTTAACACCCTTCTGGCTGTCAACATACGATGTGTACACACTGCATACCAGCTTTATCAACACTCTGTCTTGAATACTTCCTGACAGTGAGTATAGTGTAAACCTCAGCACTGATTAGTCAGATTATTATCAAGTTTGTTTTATGAGGCATTGCAGGTCATGTCAGGAGTGTGAGGTTCACAGATAGGAAACCGTTAAAAATAAAGGGTCAACTTTACCATGGATGTGGTTTTAATACGTGTACACAAGATAGATCACTGTTTGAGCCATCCGGAACATTCAATGTCAAATTTGGTTTGCAAGGAAACATGCAGTCATCATGGTGTAGGTCCTCCAGTTTTAAAACAATACAATGTCAATGCTTTACAATCCTTATACACTTATCACTATTTACAAATTTTCATCAAATGTGGCAGTAAGGTGAGATCAGATTCCCCCCCCCCTAGAATACAAGACATTTTCTCTATTATTTTCTTTTAAAAAAAAAACACATATAGGCTGAGGATGTGGAACAGGTGATAGATGAAGAATATATTCAGAGTTATATGAAAATAGTCAAAAAAATATTATTTTCTGTGCTGTTTTTTAAAATACTATCTTTCAACTAGTTTTATACTATTTTATTTTGACTATGGATTGGATTCTACAATATGGTCAGGTGTTATAGATTAACTGGTTAAGGACAGTATTACACCTGAACAAACATACCACACCTCACGAGAATCCATCAAAAACTTCCTTTTTCTTGTTGAAATAAATGTATTACATTACACCTGAATAAACACGCAATTGTCACAAAACCTCACAAAAAACCATTAAGAATTTCCTTTTCCATGTTGAAATGAATGTGTTATACATTATTATGACCTTCATACTAACACAACAAACCGTGATGAAGTAATTAGACCAGAAAAGTGGGTGGCCTAACTGGCCTTTATGGGTTATGCATGTTGTTTATACTCTAAACACGAAGAGCTTCAAAGAGTACAGGTTATTTCCCCCAACTCTCCAGCGTTTGTTTCCTCAAAGTGAAACTGTTTGTTTTGATTGAAGAGTACACTGACCAATTATGTTGTGCAATAAGGCATAGATGTATGGAGTTGAAGACTGAGGAGAAAACAAGAAACGGGCAGCCATATTAACTCTTAAGCTGCCACCCATACAATGCAACCAGTGCCACAGTGCTAATTCCTATTGTGCCACAGTAGGGGCATTTACACTGTCATCCAAACACGCCAAAAAATGCCAAACCGGAGCCTGGCCGCGATGTTACCAAGGGCAACTACGCATTACCGGCAGACATGCCAAGCCCGAAACATTCCAAATCGAAGTGTGATCTTTTGGCGTGTTTTGGCGTGTTTTGGCGTGTTTGGCAAGTATAAACGCTCGCAGCTGTAACATCGCGATGTTAGGTGACGTAACTTTAGAAGCGGAGCTAGATGTCGTCCTTAAAGAAAATGATAGAACGATATATACAAAGAATAACATAAGAGAAGGTGATAGAAGGAAGAAACAAATAATAACATAAGGAATAACATAAGGAAAGACAGAGAGAGAAAGTGATAGAAGGAAGAAACAAAGAATAACATGAGGAATAACATAAGGAAAGACAGAAAGAGAAAGTGATAGAAGGAAGAAACAAAGAATAACATGAGGAATAACATAAGGAAAGACAGAAAGAGAAAGTGATAGAATGATAAAAAACAAAGAATAACATAAGAGAAGGTGATAGAAGGAAGAAACAAAGAATAACATAAGGAAACACAGAAAGAGGGAGTGATAGAATGATAAAAAAAACAAAGAATAACATAAGGAAACACAGAAAGAGGGAGTGATAGAATGATAAAAAACAAAGAATAGCATAAGAGAAGGTGATAGAAGGAAGAAACAAAGAATAACATAAGGAAACACAGAAAGAGGGAGTGATAGAATGATAAAAAACAAAGAATAACATAAGAGAAGGTGATAGAAGGAAGAAACAAAGAATAACATAAGGAAACACAGAAAGAGGGAGTGATAGAATGATAACAAACAAAGAATAACATAAGAGGTGATAGAAGGAAGAAACAAAGAATAACATAAGAAAACACAGAAAGAGGGAGTGATAGAATGATAAAAAAAACAAAGAATAACATAAGAGAAGGTGATAGAAGGAAGAAACAAATAATAATATAAGGAAAAACATAAGGAAAGACAGAAAGAGGGAGTGATAGAAAGAAGAAACAAAGAATAACATAAGGAAACACAGAAAGAGGGAGTGATAGAAAGAAGAAACAAAGAATAACATAAGGAAACACAGAAAGAGGGAGTGATAGAATGATAAAAAAACAAAGAATAACATAAGAGAAGGTGATAGAAGGAAGAAACAAAGAATAACATAAGGAAACACAGAAAGAGAAAGTGATAGAAGGAAGAAACAAAGCATAACATAAGGAAACACAGAAAGAGAAAGTGATAGAAGGAAGTGATAAAGAATAACAAAGAAAGATAGAAAGAGGAAAGTGTTTGCATCGGAGTGCCGCGCATGCGCATTACCAACTGAAACACGCCAACACATCACTGAGCTTTTCAGTCGGTGATGTTTCCGCACAAGTGTAAACGGGTGCGCGAAACATCGCGACTTTCCAAAATGAGGTATTTGACAGTATAAATGCGCCTAGTGCTAATCTCCTGCGTGCCAAGTTAATTTTAAGGTTGGTTCAAGTGCGTGTTATTTAAATCTTTACAAAAAACAAATCGCTGAATTACTCGAGAAAATCCAATCTGACTGTTGTATACAAAGACGCGTAATCCAAAGCCGATAATCTGATGCACGCGATGGTACTTTCAATAGCGCTGCAAAAGCACTCAGCACGGTGCAATGGGCATGAACAATAACTGTTATTACATCTGCTTGCTAGCGCGCACGAAGCACCGTAGCGGTGGCTCGCTAGCATGAACGTGGCTTTCAATCGATAGCACGCTCGCGTGCACATGGCACTATAACAATAGCGCGCTAGCAGTGTCATGGCAGGATAAGAGTTAACTTTCACAATGAAATGTACATGATACCTATTAGGCCTTATACCAATATTACCAACTTTCAGCAATTTGTAACAAATTGTATGCGTGTTCTTTTATGTGTTCGTTATGGCTTTAAACTTACAGACCTGAAAAACAAAGATGGGGGGGGGGGGGGGAGGAGGTGGGGTTCTTGATTGCTAACTCTCTGGCACATTTATTAAACAGTTTTCTTGTCAAACACTGTCTTTCCTACTTGGATATTTGCCAGTTTTTAGCTATTTGTAGTCATCCCAGGCCAACCCCACATATCGTAGAAGCCTGTAGGAGGTAGTCCTTCATAACTTCTTAAAGTTCTTATTCAATGAAACAAATCTCCATATTAAAGTCGCTTGAGAATTAAGGTGTGCATGAGGACTGACTTTTCCACTTTCCAGACTGCTGCGCTAATTCCTTGGTGAGGAAAATCTGTGACAAAAGTGGAATTATCCTGATCCCAATATACCTCCGATGCTAGGATACAGTTAACAACAGACCACTATTAAGACAAGCTTATCATCTAAGTCTGGCCATGTACCAAGCATTCCATACTTCCTCTTTTTAAGCTTATAATTCTTCTACTCCCCCTTTTTGTTCGATAAGAAGGATACGGACTAGACTTGCTTGGACCAGGAGCTTCAAGCTCCTCACCTGGCTAAAGAATCATAAGGAAGAGAGGATTAAACAGATTTACCTCTTTACCTTCAAATGAAGGTGAATCTTAATGAACCAGTTAGGCTCTAATCCTTGTATTACGTTTCTTAATCAAATACCCCCCCCCACAAAAAAAGAGAACAGAATGAGGAAAACAGAGCAATTTGCAAAACAAACACTTAACACTAATGGTTAAAACCTTTATCTAAAAGGCTAATCAATCTGTTCACTTTCATAACTTCCACTTAAAATGGAATCTATAAAAACAACAAGTAGAATGAGGGAAGAATAAGAAACATTTATTTTCTTTTAGAAGGCCTAAAGCCACTGGTTATATTGGGTTAGGTTACTTAGGTAAGAGAATTTGGTAAAAATCCTTAGCCCTCGACACGATGCACATCACTCTTGTAAACCACTTCTCATCCATTTATGAGGAAATAGTTATTGAATTACCACTTGCTAATTGGTTTATTCAATTTGGCTACTTGGCTTGAGCCTGACTTTCCACTTGATCTTCACCATGCCAAGGTGTTAATAGAGGGATTGACTTAATTAGGTCATTAGGTAGGAAAGGATTAGGGTATGTTATTTTAACTAGTGCTTGGGACATTGATATTTCCGTGCTGGGGTCAGACTCGCTGGCTCTGTCCAGTTTCCGATTCCTATCAAAGGATTATATAATTGTTAGTAGTAAATCATTACTATAATAGTTCAGAGGCTTTTTTGACAGATTCTGTATAGTTTTGTTTAGGGTCAGGGGCATCTCACACATGTCATGACGAACGTGACACAAAATTGGTTGGAAATACTGTCAGAAAGTTATTCGTTTAACATTTCTAACCTTCATATTTGGTAGAAAGTTCAAGATTGTGATTTATCACAAAATATCATTTCACAATAGCTTTTGACATATTATTATTGCTTGATAATTTGGTGGCACTTAAAAGTTAATTAATACTTATTATTCAATTCTATGGTAGAAAATATATAGGAATACAAAGTAAGAAACCATATAGGTCCACAGGTCAGTGACACCTTTTATCAATGTTGACATGGGCCTTTCTTGTTTTGAAATCTTGATCTCATATCAAGACATTCTGTGTTCTTTTTCTGAGCCCCAGGTTGGACGATATGGAGAACAAGATATTTTCAAGTCAATATCAGATTCCAATTCCAATATTCACATTCTACTTGTTATATTGTGTCACATGAGGCCTTTGCAATGTGATCAATGTTTTGGCCTCTCTCTCTCCTACACCCTATTCACATTCAAAATAAGAGCATTCTTAATCATTTAATGGTGGCCTAAAATACAAAACATCACAGGAAATCACATTATTTGGTGGCTTGATATCTACTATAAAAAGAGAAAGAGTCAAGAAAAACTTAATAAAATCTATGAAGTTTAGTGCAACACAATTTAAATTCCAAAGACTGATAATGTACAACTTGCTAGTTGCTAATGGTTACTATCTATTCTATCATATTTGATGCATAAGGGTACTTGGTGAAGCAACAGTTCTTCAAATCTTCAAGCAGGAGATGTTCTGGTGCACTTGCGTCTTTGCACTCAAGCCTGCAAGAGCACCCTCATCATGGGTAAAGAAGCTAGAGGCGCTACTGCAACATTACAAATGCGAATGGGGTTCTTTTTCCCCACAACACTTCACAGGCAAGACCTACTCTAAAACAAGTGTATTACATGTTGACAAGAATTTGTGACACTGTTTTGCATGTAACCCGATTTGCTTGAAGATTGTTCAGTCTCCAAGAAGGCACTAGATTCCCACAAGTGTCAGTGCTCGGAAGCTTGAGGAAGCCATTTCTCACTTTGTTTTGTGAAAAAAGGGCATTAACTTTTGATATTTCAAGTCAACTTTTCAAATTCTTCCTTCAGTACAGGATATTCTTTTCCTTTTAAATTTGAATCTCAACTCTTCAGATTCTTAAAAGGCATTATTCATGCTGAAATTCTGTGCTTCTGTAGATAATTCATTATCAATTGACTAGTGTTACGTCGTTATTAATTTTTCTCCCCTCCAGCTTTGCATTTATTAATATTCCATAATTCTGGTATGTATGTTACTATGTTGATATGTTCATCTACATGTAAATCAAACAGCTTGGTTTATATTCAAACGAACATCTCATTTAACATCCATGTTATAGAAAGTAAATGATTCAACAATTAATGAAACTACATTTCATAAATCTATTTTCAATACCCCTCCCTTCCCTTTCCTTTACTCATCTCCTTTCCCTACGTCCATCTCTATTATTTTATTTTATTCAAGTAATTCTGTTATATGGACCTCTTTCCTCTCTGCGAGCAATTATTCTCTCAAGTGCAAATTAAACGTCTACCGCACATCCAAAAAACATCTCTTAACTTCCACCTGAATAACTTATCTTCGATCAGTGGCCTTGCACGATGGGATAAGTGACTGTCGTCCCCATAAAAGCCTATTTTCCAATTACGGGCAAATGTTGAATAAATTTTCCCATTTGTAGCAGTATATATCATGCCTTCTAATCGGAAGGGAGAGAATTAACCTTTACAGCAACGTAGCTTCTCTTGATTGCCCGAGCAGAATTAATAAGCCTTGGAAAACAGCGGAGGGGCCGTACTTGAAGTGAAAACATTCCACTGAATCGGTAGGGAGCCTGACGTAACATGTTGGGGCCCTCGCCACAACATCTGGGGAGAAGTCATGAGGGGGGAATTGGGATATTTGATTCAAGCATCCAAGTTCAAAAGGGGAAAGAATGGTGTCTTTCTGTATATTTACACAATATAGTCTACCGACTAGTACTGTCAACTGCCATTACCAATAAACAATACGCATTATAATAACAGTTAGCAATTCCTACATCATCATGTCATGAAATAAACAGTTTTTAGTTCCTTTATGAAAACCATATCAAATGCTTATTTTAAAACAGTGACAAAATTGACAATATCATCTGCAGTCTGCATTTAATAACACTAGGGTAATAAAAAATATAACTTTATACCCACTATAAAAACAAAAAATAATATTGATTCCCGATCGATTGGTAATGGTAACAAAAAAAGTATCAGACAGATTCCTGCCACATTACATTAATATTCTCTCTAGTAATCAATGCTTTGCCTTTGTCTAATGTCACATACACATTAAATTTATACTACCACATAAAAACATGATCAGGCGGCAACCACAAGCTGCAACAGTGCATGCGAGCAGAAGTCAAAAACACTATCTTACGTCAATCTGAATGACATTAAACACAGCAGGCAATAAACCGCACTAATAATTTGCATCCACTTTCATTTGAAGACAAATTATCGAACGGAATAAGGGCATATGGTGTCCGACTGTGTCTCTCGTCCGTCTTCTAAATTTGGAGCAATAGTATTTTTCTTGGGACTAACGATCGCTTTGGCGTCAGTGAAAAACCTCATTATTGTGAATATGCAATGACTCACGTTCATCTTCTTTGGGTCAAGTAATAGAAGAAGAATTAAGTCAAGGAATTTTGAAGATTTATGTCATGGATGGGTTGTGGCATTGATTTGCTCAGCAAATTGACCGATCTATCAACATGTAATTCTCAGCACTAACTCTGGCTCATAATAAACAAAACATAATGCTCATCATACTATTGTCCTCCAACAAAGTTCTTTTACACGATTTTCCCACCCAGTCTGTCCAGCCCTTTGGCCATTTAATGATTCTTCATACGTTTCTTTATACAAGTTCTACCGGTATATAAATCCCATCTAGTCTGCCCAGTCTGTATACTACTTACATGTACAACATTACCACCAAAAAAAAAGGCAAGGATAGCGGATTGACAGCTCAAATTCAATGGGAATTAAAAGCTAAAAATCACTTACGACCTTAAAAGAAGTCCTTTCTTTGATGTCCTGCAAATCAGTTTGATAAACATTACGTAACAACTAAACAAGGGTATGTAGACCAAACAAATCCCTCAATTAGGGAAAGTTATCATATCCACCAAATAAATCAGCTATTAAATGTGTCATATAAAAGAAAATCTACTCCCAAAAACTACATGAATGGGCTGGAGCCCCAGACAGCTCTATTAAAGTAAATCAGTCATGCATCTTGTTTATTTCACTAAAACCTACATGTACAGTATAGAGACATGCTCAAATAAGTTGTTTTTTGTAGAAAAGAGATGTAAGGACAATATGTGACCCGAGACAAGTGATTATTGTTCTGTACAAATTCTGCGAGCCATAAGCAATATACATGTATCGAGTCTGATCAAAGAGATATTACTCTTTGGTCTGATCTGGGTGTATTGTGTAATGTGTAATTGTATACATTGTAGCTTTGCTTGCCAAGCTAGATACTTTCTGTATTTTTCATCCCATGCTGTCATAAAAGGTACAAATATGTCTTGTATATTTTTATTGTTCAAATAAGATATTTCACTGCAATTATCACTTGTGTGATTTTATTCGCCTTACAAACTTTTCCATGATTTACGTTGTAATGATCATTACAAGTCCTGTAGCCTAGGCTAGTGTCACACCAATATCATAACAGAAGATCATCAATTTGTTTATCTAGCCTACATACGATTAATGCACAAGGATAGTCCTATTATGCCGCTATTTGCTTAGTAGGCAGGGGGCCTAGCATTGATTCCCAATCAAATCCTGATTTTGATACAGCACCTAATTGGATAGAATTGATATCCCGCTGGGTCGAACCAATGGGGAGAGTTGTTAAGAGTATATTTACTCAGGGTTTGGCTGATATATCTATTCCTATATAGATATAGTATATAATCTCCTCCCTTGAGATCAATACATGTACATGTACATGTATCCCTGTACTGCTAATTGTCTTCAGTGTAGAACAACTACCGGTATTAAGTGTGTTGTTGTTTATAACGATGATGATCCGATGTTGACAACTTGACATGCTACGTAAAACAAGGAGTTCAGGGAGAGAAAAAATGATTAATTTCCCTAATTGGTTGGTTTGTTAAGGCCAATATGCCATGGTCGTCATGCTTAATGACTCCATCACTCCAATGCCATGGCTTTTTTTTTTTTCAGTTGAGTATGAACGTAATAATATATATGCCATACCCTAGTAGTTTTGTGTGTTGCGAAAATATATTTTTTCCCTATTTTTTCCCTATTTTTTCCCTATTTTCTGGAAATGCAGACTATTTTTTCCCTATTTCCTTCAAGAAAATAGGAAAAAAATAGGGCTATTTTTTTCCTATTTTCAAGTACAAACTATTTTTTCCCTATTTTTTTTACCTATATTTTTTTTCAGACTATTTTTTTCCTATTTCCTATAAGAAAACAGGAAAAAAATAGTCCTATTTTTTTCCTATTTTCAAGCACAAACTAATTTTTTCTCCATTTTTTTCACCTTCAACTTTTGTGGACTATTTTATTCCTATTTTTTTTAAAGAAAATAGGAAAAAAATAGTTCTATTTTTTCCTATTTTCGAGTACCAAACTATTTTTCCCTATTTTTTCACCTTCATCTTTTTCAGACTATTTTTTTCCTATTTTCTCCAAAAAATATGAAAAAAATAAGACTATTTTTTCCCTATTTTTTTCATCTTAATCTTTTTCAGACTATTTTTTCCCTATTTTTTCACCTTAATCTTTTTCAGACTATTTTTTCCTATTTTTTCACCTTTATCTTTTTCAGACTTCTTTTTACCTATTTGCGAGTACTATTTTCTTCCTATTTTTTGCACTTACATTTTTTATGACATGATACAAATTTGTAAACTATTTTATGTCTATTTTCTACACTTGCATATTTTCATTGTTTATGACTGGCATCCTATTAAAAAAGCCCGCTTCTCCTGCCATTATCTCTGTTGTTCATTTTGCGACTTATTGGTGGTTTTTAGCTGTGGGGTCACATATTGAATAGTGAGCTCAAAGATAACCATAAATAAACAATGTGTAAAAAGAAAATGTACGAAATTTCAATTTTGTTCCTTTATTAATATTCTTGATTTTATTTACAAAACTATAGTAGTGACTAGTGCACTCAAAGATAACCATACATAAACCATGTGTAAAAAGAAAATGTACACATAGAAATTTCAAAAAAAAAATCTCCTTTATTAAAAGAAAAAAAAGCATCCGATCGAGATATTCCCGTTCTATGTGTGAGTAAAGTTTCAACGTAGAGGACAGTACGCAAGTACCCGGACGTAATTTGAAAATTACCCGTTTTTTTTTCCACTGATGTGCGCATCGGACTTTTGCTGATTTCCGTTCATCAAACGTCTCCAAATCACACCAAAATGTCTTCCAGCAATTATTCTAGCGATGAAATTTCATCAAGAGATAGTGACTCCTCATACTCCGATGCCTCCTTATCCCATTTTAGTGATTCTTCCCAAGAAAATGAGCCCGACAAATTTTCAAAATATTACTAGTCCCACTCGTAGAGAAACAAGTTTGTTGTCGAATGACGGACGATCGACGAGCGGAACTGGCACCAGAAAACAGCTGAAAAGGTACGTTTATTTCTGAAACTTAATTATATTATGATATATATATTTTTATTGTGTCTGTTGTTGAATATAATGCTACTTCATAGACATAGTAGGCTTATAGTTATAGAATGTTATTTTACGGATCAATATTCCCATGTAGTGCTGAGTGAAGTGAATCCCCAAGTGCAGTGTAGTGTCTGTATAGTGAATGAGTGAATGTAAACAAACGTGATTACAATAAATCCACGTAGAAATTTCAGATTTTTTACCATTACTACGTCTGTCAATTATATTGCCTTGCATGATATAATGTTTTGATGTGGTTTTAGGCTAAATTGTATCTCAAATTATTTTTCTAGGAATCAGAAAACACAACCTGCTAAAGCACCACGGTCCACGCAAGATTAAGAAGAGCAATTCTTCCAAGTCCGAGAGTGTGTCTGCGAGGTATGTCCTTACTAAGTAGAAATCTAAATCTATTGTTGATAATTTGTTTGGGTATATTTATTTCATGTTTGTTAGTTAAGATCTGACATCAA
Source organism: Strongylocentrotus droebachiensis (assembly GCA_035222895.1). Lineage (NCBI taxonomy): Eukaryota > Metazoa > Echinodermata > Echinoidea > Camarodonta > Strongylocentrotidae > Strongylocentrotus > Strongylocentrotus droebachiensis. The sequence goes on along the minus strand of JAVYIG010002528.1, from coordinate 187,872 downwards.
AATATTAGAGTAGTTTACCTCATCATTATGCTAGAACAATAATTTGCAGGTGGCACAAGTTCTACCTACATGTAGATCTACATTATTTTTCTCTTTCCTTTTTATTTTTTTCTTCAAAAAATTGTTCCTTTACTATTTTCTTTTCTGTGTTTTATGTTTTATTTTATGTATGTTCACCCGATATATCTAAGAATAAAATAACTCTAATTAATTGCCTACCTGAGTGGTTTACATTTCATGCACCTTGACAGCTCTTTGATGACTCCGTTGTTTCACCATCCGTTCGTCGTCAGCCTGGCATCTTTTTTGCTATCATACTTCTGTACACACATGTTCTGTGCCTTTGAATTTTTCATTATGAAATACATAAATACTTGTACTAAGTATTAATTGCATGTTCATAAATGTACCAATGCATGATTATTCTAACCCCTAACTCACATTTCATTTATATCTTTACAGATCCATTGAAACTAATCAAGCTACAATGAACATGTAACGTACAACCACCATTTGATTAGATGCCTGTGAACAGCAAGACCAACATCTGTATCCTTTACATTAGTATTTGTTTCCATTTTATTATTTAATTCTTATGTCTAATCATTGAGATTCATAGGCAAGTACAACATGTATGTGTACACAATGAGTGCCTGCATATTGTGAAGATAAAGGACCATAAGACCATTACTTATGATACATGGTAATGATGGTATACTTTGTAAAACTATTTGAAAATAGTAGCATGTAAGTCTTTCATTTTCTTGTTTATATATATCTCAATGACATGACATGTCATTGATTTTGTAGTAAGTGTTTCTAGATTATGATGATTGTATTAAGATTTTGACAGTTCAATTGAGATTGAGAAAATTATGTAACATGTCAACTGTACTATAAAGCATGCATGCATTGTTGAAAAATCTGTTTTAAGATTTATTTTATTTTGTTATCTTTGTAAATAACGAGAAAAAAATATTATTTGTCATGATTTTCTTGAGGTTTGAAAATGTTATTACTTTATTAAGAGCACTTTGTAATATTAAATTGTAATAAAAGAGACAGAAAACAACACTCTCATGTCCAGAATACTGCTTTATTTGGTTACTAGTGAGGGAGAGAGCTTGTGATCGCCTAGCATATATCCGCATCGGCTCAGTAATAGTCCTGAAACTCGCCTGAATACTTTATTTGAACAAAAATAGAAAGCTACATTCTAGGTGGATGATATTTTTTTTTAAGGCGGAGGCATATAGGAGACGCAGTCGCATTGGTCTTTTTTTTTTTTTAGTGTATAATCATAGCAAACCATGAACAACTCTATTACTACAACATGTACACTACAGTACTTAACCAAAGATTGTAAATATCAGTTAAGTTCTTTTATTTATTTGCTTATATGAACACACATACTATACTAAACTCATGTCATTGTGTTCACCTCTCGAAAATAAAGTACATGTATTTTATTTGACACATTCCCTTTTATTCTTTTTGTGTGTTACAGTCCACTGCCATTATAACGAGGTGCTCGGGACCAAGCCAATTTCCTTGTTAAAATGAAATCATGTTATGCTCAAGTTACTGAACACATTGGTTTGTTTAAAATTGGGACTGATGAGAATTGCCTGATAATAAAATCTTGGTGTATCCATGTTTGTTATAATAGGAGTGGACTGTATAACATTTTCCATATACCCATTGACTATTTTAAATGTTCTACTGAATGGATTGGACTGAAAGGATGAAGTGAATTTGGCAAACTGAGTAGGTGCATCGATGCAGAGAAAAGAGCTGTAGGAGTAGGGTGACTATTCTACAGTGGAAACTTTTGACAATGAGGTCATGTGCAACCAAGAAATCTTAACCCCCAAAAGCTGGTAAATTACCTTGTCATTTCAGGTATAACTGATCTCTTTATATCAAGTTTGCACTGTATGATTTAGTTGAATGTACAGAGTCGTTGACTGGATGTGTGAGATGGTAGTGCTTGAGAAATCCATGAAAGTAAAGGATGAGTGATTTCCCCCCCCCCCCCCCTATTTCCTTACTATTTTTTTCCTATTTTCTTACTATTTTCCCCTATTTTCTTACTATTTTTTTCCTATTTTCTTACTATTTTTTTCCTATTTCCTTACTATTTTTTTCCTATTTCCTTACTATTTTTTTCCTATTTTCTTACTATTTTTTTCCTATTTTCTTACTATTTTTCCCTATTTTCTTACTATTTTTTCCTATTTTCTTACTATTTTTTTCCTATTTTCTCACTATTTTTTTCCTATTTCCTCACTACTTTTCACTGTTCACTAAGCACCTAGTTATCACTATTTTTTTACTATTTTCTTCACTTTTTTCTACACTATTTTTTCCCTATTTATTTCCTATTTGCAGGTCTGAAAAATAGGAAAAAAATAGGAAAAAAATAGAAAAAATTGTTTCAAACCTATTTTTTTCCTATTACCAAAACTATTTTTTCCCTATTTTTTCCTTTTAAAAAAATAGGGAAAAAATAGAAAAAAAATATATTTTCGGGACTATTTTTTTCCTGTTTTTCCCCTATTTTTTTCCTATTTTTTTACGACTGGGGTAATCATGCTCATTTAATAACTCCAGTGCTATTGTTGTATCCGGTATAAAATAAACATCAAAATGCCCTTGTGATGCTGGTTGACCACAAATTTTTGTGTTCTTCTCGAAAACAAAATGAACTTTTGTTGCCTACGCTGATGTTATTATTTTTCAATATCAAAGGAACAAAACAGGAAGGTGTTTTCATGATTCACAATTACGGAATTCATTGTTGTGATTTCGTGAATAATCTAATCAATATTTTGTACAGTGGAGTATACTGAATCATTAACAGCAGTTGTGTGAAGTTATTGCCTATTGTTTTAGAATATGTGCAAAAATTTATATTGATAATGGTATAGCCAGTTCAAAATACAAACAGGCTGCACTTACATCATACATGTACATGTACATACATATAGGCCAGGTTAAAGTAAATAGATTTATATCTGTTTGAAAATATGATAGATATTAGCCTACAAAGCCAATTAAAGGGATCGTTTAACAATGTTAAATCTGAGATACACGGCCCTACGTGTTATCAGTGTCTGTGAAATGGTGTAATATTGAAGCCCTAAAAAAATTGCGCTTCAAAATGATCAAGAAGTGCCTCAAAAAAGTAAAAATCTTTGAGTGACCGGTTTTACCATACTCGTTTTCCCCAATAGACTGTAGTGTTATGAAAACCGTCAGGCGAACGGTTTTCAAAATGTGTAATTCCAATCATAAATATCTTGATAATCAGACAGGCGACCGGCTTGTAAAAGTCATGGGGTTCCTGACTGACCTAAAGGTTCATAATTATCATTGCATCATGAGCTAAATCCAGAATTTTGTTTCAGAATCTGAGACAAAGTTACCGGATCCCTTTAAGCTCTAGATACAACTGCACCTAGACATTGCCACCTACAATACATGTATACTCCACAGTATGTCACAACATGGCCATCAAAACGACCTAAACCGGGAGAGAAATTTATGTTTTACAAGTTACATCATAACAAATTAAGGCTGTGCACAACAGTGTAATGAGGTACCCGAGTACACTCCCAGGCTTACAGGCGAATACTCGAGTATTCGGACGCCATGTTTTTTTAATAATTTTTTTGAATTTTTTTGATTTTTTTTGAATTTTTTGATTTTTTGACTTTTTTGACTTTTTTTTTCTTTTTTGACTTTTTTTGCCACTACCATACCATTCGGCAGTTTCTCAGATCCCTCGCCCAAAACGCATGCAATTTTACTTTAAGTTGCAGTTGAAGGCGCCGATTTAATAAGAATAATAACAGTAAACAATGCTGTTTTAAAAACCAAAGATGGCAGAATAATCCATTTTCCTCCAAGTCCAAACAGAAATCTGGACATTTGGTCCCAGTTTCTGAAATGTGAGTTTGACAGTGCTCGAGTTGGGAAACATTTTTACCGACGGTACCATGCCAGCGGCTGCCGCTCTCCCTGGCACGGGTAAGCGTGGGCCTGGACATTTTTTTTTTTTTTTTATTTTTTTTTTTTGCGGCCGAATATTCGGGTACGAGAAATCGTACCCGAGTAGTTGTCAACCGTGCGGGTACTCGAGCATTCGACTACCCGTCGCAGCCTTATAACAAATAAATAACAAGGAATCAGAATTTTCAAAACTCACCTCATCATAATTCTGATTCAAATCTATGTAGAAAGTTTTTCCCAGAGACCCAGTGTTCGTTATCGACACTCCATTCCGGTGATGTACCGGTGATCCGTTAATTTTCGGACTTGGAGATTTGTTCACAAATTTCAACATGATGTCCTTGTAATGTCGCTCTCCGATCGGCGAGTCACAAATGAATATATTCCAAAATAATAAACTATCCGATGCAGAGTCATGAAATCTCTTCCATATATTGTTACTGTAAGCGTCATAGAAGAAAGAAAGCTTCTTGATCAAGAAAGGGATTTAAAACCTCGGCCATCTTGGCAGACTACGAGATGCAACGCGAGATGTTTTCCCGCCAAAACTCTTGTCCTTACTCTATATTACTTTATCACGCTAGACGGGCAAATCCCAATGTTGTGTCGGGAGGGGAGACAAGTTGTTTAGTCTGGTAATTGAATTCCGTTTGGGTACATTTCATGTGACGACATGAGGAGAGGGAAATTCCACTATGTACTTAAATCTCCACCAGGAGTATGTTGGTGGAGGAATATTTTTTTCCAGGACCAGCATGTAACTAATCGGAGTCGAATCTCAATTTCAAATGGCTGGGGGAACCAGAGGTAAAGGAAAGGGGATTGAGTGCTAAATCCGCTTAGCTGAGTTTCCGGGGGAAAATCAATTTGCAATGCTTTCGCAAGAATGTTTCATTTCAGAGTCCAGTTTCAAATTATCATGGACATTAAAACGATGTCTTTATGACTTTATTGCTTTATTTGTCTCTATGAAACCAATCATTAGACAGAGTGACCTTTGAAAACATTCATTCATGAAGGCATGTTCTTGCGAAATTCAGGACGATCTCAATGGTTCACAGTCTCTTCTTTCAGATCTATTTAGAGTGGGCCACTTTTGACTTCAAGTGTATCCGGGATCTGGTATCAGTATGACATAATGCAAGGGAATACCGAACGCTAGACTAGACCAACCACTCTACCACTCCCTATTGATATGTTCCAAGTACTTCCTTCTCCTAGCAGGTGCACGTAGTAAAAATATGTTACTGGTACATCGTTTGATTTATTTGCAAGACTTGTTCAAATCCTCTTTTTCTCCCTGTTCATATAATGTTATTGGTAGGACTAGGAGCAGATTAAACTTCTCTCAACTTGTGTGGGATGCAGGTTATTGCTTGTCCCCTTCAAAGTTCAAATAAATGTGACAAAAGTATCAATTCCTGGTAGTATATCTCCCTTGTACTCTGTGGAAGTATTTCCTGCAGTTAAGTAGTTGGTTTCCTGAAAGTGTCAATATCCTCATGTGGGTTGAGGTGAAATCTTCCTTTCACCTGGATGCAAAACAACGAAATAACAAAGCATGAATGAAAGTATTCCTAGATCTTTCTCCTCGTAGATATTGGTAGATGATTTTTCACAAATTTATATTTCATATGCTCTACACAAGAGTTACTGATGTCTTCATCCAACTACACAGAGATACCATAAATATTATGACTGGGATGTTCTTTGGTAGCAGTAGGAGTAGTAGAAATTCTTGGAGTGCTTACATAGATTAGCCCACTGATGCTATTTCCTTCTTTACTCAGTCATAGAAAGCAGCATAAATCTTTTCCTCCACGCATTCCTCTCTGTCCAGTCATCAGTGGACCACTACCATCACCATCACCAACTATACCAGAAATATGGGAGGATGGGGGAGATGGATGATATACAGTAGCTCCGATTTCACCCTCTCCGCTTGAAATTACACTTGGGGGAAAAGACGAATCAAGTGAAAACAAAAGTTATGGTGAGAATGCAAATTGGTTGAACTTGAGACGAGGTGGAAAAATATGATCCTCAACAATGATTCCTCTGTTTAAGTATCTCAGAATTTGGCTTTTGGGGTTTCAAAAGTTATGGCTCCACTTTTGAGAATGCAATCCTGCTCTTAACAGTGTTTCTGGAAGAAGAAGAAGTTTCAAAGAATCATTCAAATTCAATCATCATTCTCAGAGATGGTTTCCAGTTTTTCCACCGTGAATTACTATCACTATGGCAACCCAGAATTTATCCCTCTGATGTAGAAGTGCGATTTGTAATCCTCCAACTTGAATTTTGAGTCACAAAGGAATATTTACGAGCATAAAGAAGAAAAAGATTGCTAATCTATCCTTGTGGTGGGATGGATGATGACTTCTTTCATCCAATATCACAGATGAACGCTGCCGTGGGCAATCACCTTTCCTTTGATAGATGACAAAAGAAATCACTAAATATGCATCTTTTCATATCCAAAGTCTGAATGGGATGAAATATAATGTTCCCAAAATCTGATGTGCAATTCAATTGAGACCTAGCTCAATTGTGATTAAGATTTTTTTCTTGAATGTACGATGAACCTCATTATGCGATAGAAATTGCAGAAATATACTGTATTATTGTCCAGACTTTCTATCCGTGAAGCACTGTAGTCCCTGTAAATGTAATGATGATGGATTGTCCAATCATTTAATATTGATGTCCAGAGCTTAATCCTTGTGAGAATGTACAGATGAAAAAAATAATCCTTTACATTGAGTAAACACTAGGCTATCAAAGAAGCCTTGGTAAATCCCAACTCCACTGCAATAAAATACAGCAAGTAAGTAAATTGGTAGATTGTGCATACGCTGGTAGAACGTATACCACAGAATAATAGGACCTGCTACCAGACTCGTCCACGCGCCAAATGAATGAATGGAGCGGCTACGAGCGGCAGATTGGAGCGAAATCGGTGGTTTCAACAGGTTCGCTCTTCCACTACTACAACATGTGCAACATCATCAATGGAGCGCTGGTATATCAAGAAGATTGGAGTATTCCAATGAAAGCGTCCCTCTTCAAAACCGTACTGGCAGTATTATAACTTGTAAATGTAAGTCCACTTTAAAAATGTTGTTACCAATACCAGGTACAACAAGGCAACAAGCAGTTCTTTTTCATCAGGTATTACTTTGTAAGTCCATTGAGTATTGGGTGCACTTGAGAGGCTGCCTAAATCCCTTCTCTTTCCCACAGTCAACTGCACTGACCTCCACCAATCTCCCGCGGCTAGTGTCTACCAATACCACTGGCGCTGATGAGGGTAGCGCGGATAATAGAGGGGTAAAGAAACCGGTGTCTTGGCCCTACTGCTCCACAGTCAAGCCCCCCTTCAAGTACCTATTTACTCTGGTGTAGGGATGTAGATTGGTGGTTTGGTTTTGTTGCAAAACCACGAGTTTGTATGCATTGAGCAAGTTTGGCCACCCTTCTCTATCTACCTCTCTCCGTCTCTTTCTCTCTCTCTCTCTCTCTCTCTCTCTCTCCTCTCTTTCTCTTTTCATTGAGTGTGTGTGTGAAAGATGCTGAATGAGATGTGTGTGTTCCCGCTGTGTTCGTGCAATTTGTATTGACAAAGTGCTCTGTGTGTATCTCGTTTCAACACACACAATATGTGCAGGGTTTTAATTTTCCCCTTTAGTAAATGTGTGCTCCCATGCACAAATTTCTCCACCTCATCCCAAATAGTCTTGGCGTTCAGACTGTGGTGGGGTTTTTATTTTACATGGCATCAAATAAATTTGTGCATTTTACACATATATCCACATGAAGCATGTATAAAGTATCAAGAAAGAGCTCAAATTCTATTTACAAAATATATTTCACACAGTTAAAGATGATCTACAAGATTCACTTTTTCTGTAAGTATCATCTAGTTTGTGAGGATTCTAATGAGTAATAATAAAAAAAAAAGACATTCAAATCATTATTAATATTATTGGATGAGAGTGACATTTATAAATAGAGTACAGAGCCAATGAAAATCTACTAAAATTACGGATTAAACTATAGAATATTTATATATTGTATTCCTGCAATTACAGTAATCCATAAATAAAGCAGGGCTCTACACCAATTATCTTTTTGAAGAAGGTCCGAAAAGTCTCTATGCATGGGAACTACCGGTACAAACAAATTTCAAAATTTGTGGGATACAGACATGTACAGACTAAGATTTTGGACGCCCATGAATCCTGGACGCCTGTTAGTGTCAAGCAAAGATTTGCATCTATAAATACTGATCTCTTAAAATAGAATTATTCTATTGAATTCATTACTTGGCACTTTCATTGCATTCATTCCTTGTGGTTGCAGAGTTAGACTATCTCCATCCTCTAGCAGAATGACCACTCTCATTTCTGATTCCACCATTAGTCATCATGGGCTTGAAGGATCGCATCACTTGAGGGACCACACCCTATCAAACAATATTGAATGCTATGACAACATCCTCATCACCATCCTCCTCCTCCTCTCCTCTCCTCCCTGTTTCATTGATCTATCATCTACGTCACTTTCCCTATTTACACATAACGTAACCGTTACTGCCTGGAGAGAGAGTCAAAGAGCATTTATTTTCATACCAGATGTTACAAAACTCTCACTCCCTGTATCTGATTCATAATGTGGGTGTGGTTATACACCTAACAAATAGCTCTGTAGTGTAATGATCAACTCTAATGTATTGGTACAGACATATTATTGTTTCGTTTTGTCTTGTTATCGTATTTGTGTTTCTTAAGAATACTATTTACCAAGAGTTTATGGAATCTATATATTTACTTGAAAAATTGCAAATTTTGTTTGCTCTGCAAACAAGGAAATATTCAGAGAAATTGTATTCTCATTGTTTACTTTGTGAAACATGTCAATGTTAACATACTGTTACTTTTGAACTGCAGACATATCCAACATATCCCACTTCTTCTGAGAAAAAAAAAGTGGACAAAGAAATATATGTAGTGGCAAAATGTGTGCTCTTTGGCCTCTCAAAATTGCTAATGGCTTTACAGCTTTCTTTCATCCTCTAGCCCAAGTAAGTGTACATGTATTTCATCTGTTTGGAGCCAAAAGGGTGTTAACTCATATACTTTAACAAAGACTTAAAGTCACTGAGTAGTCGGCTCTCATGGGGAATTCGACACCGTTCGGGTGTTTACCCAATAACAGGTGTTGTCAATCACCAGGGTTAGCCTTGAGTTTTATGACCATTCGACCTTATGTAATGCTTTGATTTGCCCGAAGACTCTCGAGCTCTCTGACAGATTAGGGGGTAATTCTTGACTGGACTATGGGTTTGCTGTGTGGAAATTTGTACCCCCATTAATGGTATTTCCACCAAGTCTGGTGTCAGCGAATTATGGCCTTCTGCACATGGAAACTGGCGATCCAATCCCTTTAATGCCTTTCTCGCTCTGAACAGATACTTTAATGAAAAAGAAACCTATTGTATAGGTCAGAGTGTCTAATGTTTGATATCAAGGTTTCACCACTTTGCATGGGGATGGAGAATGTCTGTCTTCCGTTTATACGCTGCCGCTAAACAAATTTATTTTCTCTGGTGTGTGGTACTGTAAATAAAGTAGAGATTTAATTCAAAGAGCTGGTAGTAAAGGAAAGGAATGGGCGAGGGAGTAGGAGAGAAATGTGGGAAACGTGATGGGAGAACAAATGAGAGAGAGAGAGAGAGAGAGAGAGAGATGGTAGAAAGAGATGGTAGAAAGGGAGTAAGGAAGAGAGGTGGAGAAAAAGAGAGCAAGAAAGTTAGATAGCTGGGGGAGGGAGAAAGAGAGCATGAAGGAGGGAGGCATGGAGAAAAGGGGAGAGAGAGAAACAGAGACAGAGAGGGAGACACAGAGAGAGAGAGAGGCAGAAAGAGAAAGGAATGAGGAAGTTTGGTACAAATGACACAGGGAAAATGAGGAGGGGGGGGTGGAGGATGGACACTCAGGTATCATTCTCAGCATAAACAGGATCAAGCTTCAAACAATATTCTGATAAAAAAAGACTTTCTCAAACCTGAAGCAAAAGAAAAATAACCATAAATTATAAGACAGTGTAGTCACTATTCAGACTGGGCAATTGGAAATATAAAGTCAAGTCTAAATTGGGAGGAACCCTTAGATTCCACTTGTCAACCTAATTTTTGGTCATTAATTTGATCAATCTTAATTGGCAGGAGGAATTTCTTCGCTAATTTGACAAGCTTAGCTAGACTGTCCGTCCACCAACTGTTATTCAAGACGTAAATAACTCAAATTCCAAGTCCTACAGCTTACAAAAATCAATATTTCTCCCCATATCCAACTGATAGTCAATCCTTTAATTCCTTCTAATCTACGGTATTTAGCTGGTTCTTTGCAAAAGCTAAAATAACTCTCCATTGATTCTAAAAAAGAGAGGTATTTGTGGGGTACAATAAGCCCTATTTAAGTAGCTAAAGGGAAGTATCGATGAGGAAGTTTTTTGACTTGTTGGTCCAACCATCACCTGGTGTTTTATTGATTCGTATTAACCGTTTTTACAAGGTATTTATCATTAAAATGCTTGTAAAACAACTTGGGATAGTTCATTTACAAGTAACAATGAACAGAGGCAAGTGATTACCCATTGTGTACTTTATACAGCGTCTGAAAGACCCCAAGCGGAGATAGCAAACTTTATCTATTATAATAAATGCAGGGAAGATGAGGAAAAATCCCTTCAACAGTACATTGTCACTGAAAAATGGCACAACTATATATTTTTTTTAGCTGTTTCACAAATTTTAGAGTTGTGACACAGCTATCAAATTTTATTCTTTTTTATTTGTGAAAGTTTTGTAAAACAATGAGCTTTATCATCAAGATTTCTCAAAGGAAAGTCTCATTCATTCTGACAAAAATTGTCAAATAGTTCAATGTGTGCCCTAAGTCAGCCATTTCATCTATAGTTGCCTCTCTCAACCCATGTATTGGTATAAAGTGAACTGGTATACACAGTCAGGATGGTAGTAAGGTTCAGATGTACATTAATTTGATGTGAATAGACGGAAGTTGTCGGATCGTAAATTTCACAATCTTGAAAATAACAACACCATTTCCTTTAACAATAAAATAACAAAGCACATAAACTGGACTTGTGAGTCATGAAAAAAGGGACAGTGACTAATTGTGTCAAAGTTCATATCATTCATTCCCACCATGTTACATGATGCAGAGTCTAACACTAACACAAAATATAAAATCAAAGAATGCCATATTATTTTCATTAACTTTCCTTGATGCTATGTAAAGTTAGGAGTCCAAATTTAATATAGCTTTTTTGTGTGGAGCATGATTTTGCTTGCTTGATGGATTATTGGAGTAAGAGAAAAGAAATATCACCTGCTCGATGGACACAATTTTGTTTGGAAGGCCTAAAATAAGGTTTAGTTTAAGAATAGATGACACCCCCCCCCCCCCGAGATGCCTGTCTATTTGCAATCAATGCAGATTGAATGTGAGGAAAATAAACCTCCAGATATCTAAATATCATTCTACATTGATGAATAGATGCACCTGCAAGTTCAAACAATTTATTAATGTTCCTTTTATGTTGAATGAATTCATATCCCTTTTCACCGATTAACCCCCACCTAATGGTAAAGAAGTCTTGTTCCTATAGGAAATAAAATCCACCTGCTGAATTTTGTAAGGATCAATGAAGTGATTCTCATTCTTCTCAATTAAATGAACAAACTATACACGATTAGGTCTGCTGACGAAGAACATTCATATGCACACAATATAACTTTATGAAAATCGATAAGTCAATATGTACTCCTCATTGTGACTTCTCCTTTGAATGATGAAAGCTCAATTGTTTTGATCTGCTTCTGAAGGCAATCACCTGCCGTTCGAGGGATTATCCCAATCGATAGACCGACCTGGGCTTTTCTTCAACATGAATGAGATCAAGAATGGTTGTTTTATACAAGGGATATGTGATACAGCTAGAGTCTAGATTTACCAGACGCGCTGAAAACAAAAGAGCTGTCATTACAGCTGCGTAGATAGACGCGCTGGGATCAATAGTAGATCACCTTCTTGATTTTTGACACAGAATTTGTAAAGATTGAAGAAGAATAGTGTGTGACATCTTGACAAACAAAGATGACCATAAAACAAATGTAAAACAGCTTTTTATGATCAAACATACATGTCTACATATCAAAACAAAACTGTGAAATTACAGCATTAAATTTGTTTTCATGATCAATAATCACTCTTAATCTCTATTTACCTGGGCTCAATTAAGTCCATAAAAACTTTAAAAGCTAATTGTCAACTAATTAGTTATAATACATACTTACACAGTACTAGAATACGCCAGTCGTTGGCCTGTACTTATAGCGAAGAAGAAGAAGAGTTGACAACTAGACTACAGTAAGGTATTATATATGAGCTCAGATTAATATTTAAAAAATTATCATTGTCACTACACACATATCTGATAATTCTAATTCATTGTTTGGCAGCAATGATGTTTGCATACATCTTGTGAGAACCATAAGGACATTAAGTTGATTAACTGATATACAGGGAATGCCCTTGTGACTCTTGGAAGACGATATAGTCTGTATATTATATTTAGCTGCTTTATACATGTTTATATTTTATAGCTAAATTATATCAATGCAGAGGTATACAATCTTTGTACATTCATTCATTTCACATACAGTGTATTATTAAAGGAGAATGTTTCAATTTATATCTTTCACCTCATTCTGAATTTCTATCCTTTTCAACAACAAATTAACTGAGTTTATTTAACCATGCTTGATCATCACATCAGGGAAAGTACAGGAGTAGCTTGGAGACTGCTCCAAGCAATCTCCATTGATCTAGCAGACTGATTGGGAAACAGTCATTCCAATTTACCCAATCAACATTCCGAGTAAGACAAATCAGAAATTGATGACTTGCTTTCTCATGAAAGGTAAGTCCTTCGTTTGTCAGAGACAATAAATATTCATCATCATCGTGTTTCTCAAGAGCTCTAGGCAAAGATGGACATCTCATGAAAAAAAATTGTAGCAAATCTCTTTGTGGAAAATTGAGGATTTGAGCATCCTCCCGTAATCAGGCAGGTATATCTTCTAGGTATATTTATATCAATGAAAGTCGACAAATTGGGATTTCGGTTTTCCTTTGAGGGGACTGACGATCTTGCTACAAAGAAAATTGCCATCAATCTAGATTTCTGAGCTATGTAAACTAATTTGGTGGAAGTTTGTCTGTCAATTACAATATGTTCCATTTAATATTCATGTAAACTTTGAGATAGAAAAATAGATATATGTTAGAGAGAGAGAGAAAGAGAGAGAGAGGGGGGGACAGAGAAAGAGAGAGAGAGAGAGAGAGGGAGGGAGAGAAAGAAAGAGAGAGAGAGAGAGGGAGGGAGAGAAAGAAAGAGAGAGAGAGAGACAGAGAGGCACAGAGAGACAGAGAGACAAAGACAGAGAAAATCAAACAGACGATATGGGTCAAAATACAAGTATATGAAGAGAAAGCCTAAAATGAAATAAAGAATTAGAAGATATATTGTAAGGAGGGATAAGGAAGGAAAAAAGATGAGTTAGATCACAATTATGAAAAAAACCTGTTCCTACAATGGAGGCCCTATTGTTTGTATAAATATCACATAGTGACAAAATAAATATTGGGATATTATATACTTCAGATATCATTCAATGAGCAAGCACTGTTAAAAAAAAAAGAGTAATTTATATGAGTCATTCCACTAAATGGGCTCACATCACAGGGTATATTAAAATAATTCTCAAGATGGTACGGGCAGAGATAATAAACAATACCAAAATGAAATATTACGGTCATCTAAAATGAGTTAATGGTCACTTTGAACAACAGAATGCATCTAATACTAAAGTCGCTTGAAAATTCAAATGATTACAGAATGACACATATCCATTTGATTTGCTCTGCTAGTGGAATTTCCAATTTTCCATGGTGCCAAATCACTCATCCAATATATTCTTTTCTTTTTAGAGCTTTATATAGGTTTATGACATCTTCAGAAAATCTACTCTCTATGGACTGAAATGGAATCTTTCCTAATTGAATCACTGCATGAATCACATGTAAAACAAGGGTCATTCCTAAAATGTATGGGATCTGCAGTGACCGTGAATCAGAATTCATTTAAAAGGGACTATTACACTTACTTCACCCATTTTTTAAATAATGGTTTGAATGGAGCAATTTGGTATGAAAGAGTCTGCTGGCTATTGAATAGTTCCCATGACAATGCTATTCATGATGAGCTATGACTCATGGCATATTGTCGCCGCCCCTCAGAACAGACACCCTTCACAAGACAAATTTCACACAAGCTTGTGAATGAGCAAGACAGAATTTGATGAGTGGGTGGTCTACTGCCCTCTGTTGATAAGAAACAGGAGAGGTCTATAGATGTATTCCCTCAGCCCTCCATCTCTCACATATTATTTCTTTTTATGTTAGTTTAATGATCTGTTCCTTCCTCCCTCAAAATCTTTCTTCTCTTTATCTTTAAATAAACAACAGTTTCTCCTCATTATTAACCTATCATGTGCAAGCTCATAGTGTATAAGGTCAAATTTCCTGAAGTTTTTTGTTTTAATCAGATTAGTAAAAAATGTGGTTGCTTTCAGTGATATTTCATTAATTTGATTTGCTCTATATCTTAATTTTATTAAATTTTATTTGATCTATGTTTTCTCATACACTATGCATTTACAGAGTTTTTTAAAAACATATACAACATGTAAAGAAATTATAATTATACAAAAGGGGTTTCATAAAGCGCATGAATGGGCATCCTCATTTCTCTTATCCTTTGCTAGAACTCCATATGACCTGAAACATGGCTTTTAAAACAAATTATTGCAAATCTTTACAATCTTTACACAGAACGAACTTGATCCCACTCTCTCCCCCTTCTCTCACCTCTCTTAATCTTGCTGGCTCCACCAGGGAGCGACCTGATGAACCACTTTGCAGCGAGATCAAAAGGTCTTGAAAGATTGAATTTGTTGGACGCAAAAATCAGCAGGATAGCTAATGAGAAACACAGTTGGTGGTGGTTGGTCTATGACTCTATATTTTAAAGGGACCTGTGTAAACTATCTAATGAGGTGATTGTCTGAGGGACTATAACAGGGAGTAAAAACATGTAAACATAATCTTAACATTATCCTAAAATTGCCAAACATAGGGTAAAATAGTCTCACGCTTTACCTACCCTAATGTGTGAACATTACATTGACTGAAAGAACCCGAACATATGGTTCCAGAGGCACAACAGCAATGCATTATCAAAATCTCCCCTGAGTTAAGTTATTTTAGGGTATTTGCAACAAAATAGTGAATATTTATGAAGAAAAAAATTAGGTACAGAAAGTATTCTTGGGCTACATAAATGTAGGTGGAAGGAAGTCCACCTAATTGGCTTCAGCTATTCAGCTGTTAAGCTATTTGACTTGAGAAACCTTTCCCAGATCCTTACAAAATTAAGTACCCCTAAAGCAGTGAAAAAAATACACGGGGGCTCAGGGCAAATTTGCCCCCGAAATGCCCAAAAGAGCCCCGGTAAATTTGCATAGAGTTCGATGCAAAACAAATTTTAGAGTGTTATTTTTATGCAGGCAAGCTTGAAACGTAGCCCCCGAAAAATATTTTTTTTTTTTCCCAGTACCAGTATTAAAGTAAAATTTAGTATGCAGTAGACCCTCTTCTTTCATTTGATGTAGCATTTGTTATATTTCATAAAAATCCAACACCTTGTCATTCATAAACATTGCTAAACTCTGAAGTAGAGGTCAAATACAGCGCTCTGATGACTTGGCCTCCAGGGCTATACAAATGAATTACAACTTGAGATCTGTGGGCCTGGTGGGGTGCCCGATGTCAATAGCATCAGGTAACTCAATCCGCAAGACAAATCATTACTGCACATCTTCCATATACAGAATTAAACATACATAACAGATACAGTCAAACCTGTCTTAGTGGCCACCTCTCTATAAAGGCCACCTTTCTATATTGCATTTTGCCTCCCTTGAGAAAGAAATGTGTAGTAGAACCTGTCTAGAAAGGTAATGGGTCTATATACAGTGGCCACTTTGTCTGTTTCAATGGACTAGCCTTTATACTTAATTATAGAAAGGTTTGACTGTATATATCAAGCAAATTAATTGGTGAGCGTAGCTAATTGATTATTGATTAGAATAAGGGTACAATTAGGGCTGGATACAAAGAAGCCTTCACTATAATTCATTCATCCATGATTTCATGTATTTGAAATAATACAAAAACATGGAACACTTGCTGAATTTCAAGAATCAGAACCTTTAAAGGCACACTGCCATACTTGTAGCTACTTGCTCCCTCTATATAGAAAACTTCCCGAATCGGTGCCTGTTGGTCCCCCATGATCCTCTTTTTCTTATGTTAAATGAGAGCTGAGTTAATGAGATAGCCACCTGTCACAGTGACCTTGATGGCTCTCTGTGTGGTCTAATCCATTCTGGCCCAGTAGTGGTGACGATCTTTAACAATCTCTCAAATGTTTCATTTTCTATGGTCCACATTTTCTTCGGTAAATCCCCAAAATATCAAAATAATATTTGGCTTGTGTAATATTGCTTATTGGTCTCATTGATAAAACATGTGAAAGATTGTGATTGTGCAAATCAGCTTCATTTTCCTAGAATCTTTCATAATGTGATCAATCATTAAATAATTAAGAAAGATAGGTGCAGCTTTGTCCATGAATTGCACATCAATTTATGGTAGCTATTAATCAATTTGGTTATTCCTAGAAACTTTCCATAATATGATCAATCATTACACAATTAATAATGAAAGGCGCAGCATATTTCTATGAATTCCTCATTTTTTAAAATTAAATCTACCACAAGCTCGCTCCAAACTTGCCCTTTCTTCTCACTCTCTCTCTCTTTAACCTAAAACTTGACAAAGCTTGCCAAGAATTTCTCTCTCAAAACCAGCTACGGTCTCTATGAGGTGTTGATAACCTATGATTACTTTTAAATACAATTTGTGCATACTGTACAATCATTAAACATATTAGTTGATTTGGTAAATTAATCATGGTGACCGCATGCCTTTGAGACAGCTTCAGAAATCAATCTGCAAGATGGAAATAAGACTTGCTGAGCTGATCATTATGAATTACTTATTGTTTGCGTAATGGAATGATTTCAATTTAATCATTAGTAATTCTGTGAACAAATAAAATACATCAATACTTCCCCTTCCTTTTAAGTACAAAAGGCCAATCTTAAAAAGCAAGCATCTTATGGCTACAGGCAAGCATCCATAATTAAGGCATACATATTTTGTTTTTATTCTCCAATTTTTTGAACCAGTAAACAAATGTCTACCAAGTAATTTTATTAAACATATTACATTAAAGGATTAAACTTTAATATTAATGATCATTCATCAAGATGTGTGCTCAAAATACAACCATGGAGATAAAACATCAAATTTTCAGCTGGAAGTTTTTTCTTACATTTTGTTAAGTCCACAAAAACCCAACTCTTGCAAAGAATTCTATGGTAACGCACTATACGCCTCGCTGGAAGCCTTGCCCAAGTGCACAGGCGTGACCCCACGACTAAACTCTGTTAAGGTCAACTGACCATTAGTTTGCCTGCTGAACAGCAAGGTGTCAAAAAACTGATTTCTTTTCCTTTCTCAGCTCTTAGGACAGGTGTCATAGCTTCTGTCATTACCGACTCAATCGTCAAGGGGCCCCACTTTCCCCAGATTCCCATCGGGGTAATTGTAAAGTAGTTTGTCCAAGTTGAAGGAAATAATCAAATTTGTCTGAGGGTTTACCCCTTTGGTGGGAAAGGAAATACTCATTTGAGAAATTAGATTGGCATAACTTCAAGTGTATGATGAGGACCTGATTGAAACGCCTTATTCAACCCTAAGTTCAATGTTTGTAATTTACACCCAATTATATTTGTGAGCTGTATGGCAAATAATCTTTTTTTTCTCACCAGTATTGGTGGTATTGGTTGAGCCCTTCCAAGATAGCAAAGTGTGGAATAAGTGGAATAAGTAGAATTAGGCCAATCAAATAATGAACTGGACTTATTTCAATGAAATTCAATGGAAGCAGATAAATCTTTTTTTCTATCTACTCTCTGTGTTTTCGAGAGCATGCTTAATGTCAACAATCGTTTCAAGACTTAGCTGACCAAAACATGATACCTATTGCAGAATTAACAAAATAATAAACTGTTATAAAAATATTAGCAACAGACAAAATGACATGTTTTCATTGAATTCAAAGCTCCAATCATTTTTTTGAGCCATATTTATCTAAATGTGAAGCTACGAGTTTAATCTATATTTTCACTGCATGAAATATAGATTTTAATTTTCATCTTCATTTCCTTGATTCCATTCCAGGAGTAATTATCCTATACTGTGGCTACGTCAAGACACTCCCTTTCGCAGAGAAACCCCGCCTTCTTGGCAAATACTTTGGTCTTTTTACGCGAGGCACGGATACGGGGACGGACATAGATTACGAGCTTTAAATCACCCACATCCACGTAAAGAACAACATCACAGTCATTAACCCAAAAGGAGCGAGAGACAGGATTCAGATCGAGGGGGCGAGATAAAAAATTGGAAGAAGATGAGAGAGAAAACGTAGAGGAAAAGGTCATTTGTAGAGATGACCCCCTGAGGGGCGCACTGATGAGAGTCGTTAATCAAGCGACACGAGATAGAAGATCCGTCTCTCTCGGTCATGACGTGATGATGTACCTGATCATGTGTTCCATTTGCGACAAAGATACCTTAAATGAATTGGCTTTCAAGACAAGAGGGATGATCGATTATTATCCCTTGATAGAAGGAAGCTACTCATTTAACCCCTCTGCTCCTAATTTGAATAGTAACGAGGGGTGTAATGTATAGAATTCACCTCTGATAATCTATCATATATTTTCCTTGCATCTCTTGAAGAAAAAAAAATTTGTAAGAAAATGCAAGAAATTATAAGGGTGACAGATTTTGAAAGAGAAGAGGTTAGATAAGGCATATTTTCTCTTTTAATCTTTTATTTCTTCCTCCAATGATTGATTCTATCAGTGTGACATACTTTTCTAAAGATACGCAGAAAGCAAAAACTAGGATGAACCAGTTATAATCACTTGACTATCGTTCATTGCAGATGATTGGAATAGAGACTTACAATTGATATACAGTGACAGCCATGCAAAACACAGCAGACCAGGGTTTTTCAAGGAGACGGATGAATATATGGAAAAAGCACACTTATGAATCAGAAAATAGCGCACCTGCTAATGACAACAATGCCGTAGAAATATAGGTCACAGGTGTGGTAAGTTTATTACCAAGTTATATTTTGAAAAGAAAAATATCTTGGCACCATCAAATAATGCGTGAGAAAACAATGCATGCCTTGAATTCTGGGGGACCACATTGTTATATTGTATGATTAGATTAGGGGCAATCATTGGTGAATATATTATCTCAATTGCAAATGAGATTTTATATTGAGGGAAAACTAATGATGGAACTATACTGCCCCCCCCCCTTCTATTTTTAAGTGGGAGTGAGGGTGGGGGCATTAAATACCACAGGATAATCAATCTGCAGTTTATTTTGATACATACTTTTGATACACTCTAACACTAAAATACACTGCCGACCTGTACAAAATTAAAAAACTTCAAACTAAAAATCAGCCATTTCACCGATAAGTTGAATATGCCCCTTTGAGTTGACGAAACAAACGGCTGATATGATCTCAAAATTGAGTTTTCCTGAGCAGCTCACACACCCAACAATATATTGCCTCTTTCAATCCTGACCTAATATCGGCTATATTTGTCCATAACTGTGTTTTGACCTCATTTTTTCGGTCCATGTCGATCACGGTGTGTGGCTTCTGCTTTCGTACAGTCATCATTCGATTAAATACCCTGATCAACACCAGCAAACATTTGCTTTTGTTGCAAATGTGTCATGAACTTGTTGTGAAAGTGGACAGTTTCTGCCCTAATTTGAGTGAATCTGTCTTGCATACAAATGGGCCCACAGTAGTATAGTAATAATATGCTAAGAAAAGGAAATCTAGACAATTATATTCATCTACAATATTCCTCTGATCCATGCCATAAGCAATAAGCAAACTTATAACAAATTAGTAAATATTAACAAATTTAATAATGACTGCACGTATATCGAACTCTGTGGGGTGTAATTATCAACAGACAAACTGCACAAATCATATCACCTTGTAGATAATTCAAAGAGCTGTCCAACTCTGAATTCACCCAGTTGAAGTTTGACACAAGGAATACTCACTGTCAAGTCCATTCAATTATACGTTAATATGAAACTGAAATTATTTGCGATGGTTGCAAACAGCATGAAATCTATTTTGAAGAACCAAAGATAAACATTTCATCTGTCTCAAAGCATATGGTCTAGTGACAAAACCAATAACAAGAACAACAACTACAACAACAAAACTAATTACTTTGGCTTTCAGAGTTTTGTTGCTGTTGTAGTTGTTGTTCTTGTCATTAATTTGTTCACACTTTCCTGTCTAAGAAAAAGATTCTGCAGCCACAAGCCATGCAGTAAAGCTATTTCAATCATACTCAAAAGCCTTATTGAATAGTATCAATGACCTCACAGGTTTTTAATGTATCATAAGAGATTAAGTGAGGCCCACAGACCTCTAGGTTAAGAATAAAGTCGGCACGTATTTCTAAACAGGTTTTGACATAAATCTAATGATGAATTATGCTTTGAGAGACAGGAGAGGCAGAAGTGAATCATGAGCCTAAAAAAGGTCCCAAAAGAGCAGGAATTCTCCAAAGAAAACATTGTGATTGGCATGTGTGTGTAGTTCATGCTGTCAATATCACATTAGCACATTGAATGACATGATTAAAGGGAAGAACTGACCGCATCATTCAAATTCAAACATCCTTAAAACTTAGAACTTCACCAAGAGTTACAGACTAAAGACTATCTTGAGTTCTAATAAATAATGACTAAAAGTAACATTTTCACAGTCTACTTTGACAGTTTGATTCTACACTCGATCGACTACAATCGAAAGAAGTCTGCTATTAAGCAAATTTGGTAATTAAAGAAAATCTAAGTATGGTATTGAGAATGCTTTACTATTTCATACGTTTTGAAGTTCCAAATAAGTCCACATAAAAAATAACTGCGTGAGGATTCATATTCCCTTGATGAGCATCAATGAAGTATAAATTATACACAGTTTCTCTAAATATGCCGTTTCGCTATTAAAAATGAACGATACGCAGTCATCAAAAACAGCGTACAATTATATTAGCGCAAATTTAATGCGACACATTAATTGCACACCTTAAGTCTGCTTACTAAAGTAAAAATGCTCAGAAGTGAACTGAATACGTGTTACTAGATAGTGCTTAGCCAAGTAATATACTACCGGGTTAAGTAAAATACTGACTACACTAAATTGAATACCCCTCCTGGGAAGCGTTTCATGAAAACAACATAAGAAAAAGTTCACCGACATCCCATTGAATCGCGTGTTAAACTTAATACACGTATTTCAATGAGACGTCGGTAAACTTGTACTTATACGATGGTTTCATGAGACGCTGCCCTGGCTCTCAACAGATGAAATTTCACATCACTCCTTCTAACACTACAAGACAGACACATGACTGCAAAAAGGACTTACCGGTCCCGCCGACTTCTCCTCCTTCTTGATCCCGGGAGACTTTTCTAGGGCGTGAAGCCCGTTGCATTTTCGGCTTACATCACCCGTCACGACGTGCCTGTCCTGGACAAGCGGCTTATGTGGCACTGGGGTCACGTGATTGGTCGTTGTAAGCTGTTGCTGTTGATGTTGTTGTTGATGTTGTTGTTGGTGCTGCTGTGTTGTTTGGGGTGGAGTCCTCTGTAGAAAATAAGAGTTGTTTGAGAAAGTTACAGTGACTTCCACCGACCACATTCGTGGGTATCCTTTAGTTACGATGGGAGGCATCTTGAAGAAGGTCCTCTCCTTTTTAAACACAAACAATGTTACATCCAAAAGGGACAAATATAAATCACACAAGTTAGTAGGGATTGAACATCATAACTGATCCTCAAAACATATTGGTATCAGGAACTCCAAGGCACTGATGATATTCAGTAAAATACTTCTTTCAGTCTGCGTTAAAAAGATGTTTATCCCATACACTGCAAGAAGAAATGATGTTAATATTCCTTTGCTAACTGCAATTTCTTGTGGCTCTTGGGTATCACTAAACAAGAACATCAATTCTGGAAACAAATAGTTTACACTCTAGTATAATCCAAAGTTAGGTATGTATCACTGAAGGTCACTGTGGCAAGTTCACCCTGAAGCATATACAACGCTGGCTTTGCAACATCCATGAGAACTTCCTGTGCTAGCTGTCATATCAATAAACCATGATCATTCTCTATTCTTGTAATTACAACGAAAGCAATTAATAATAGCTTCCCATTTCCTGATATGGTAACATTAGTCCTGTATATGAGTAATCAGAAGCAATGTGGACGATACTCCAAACTAAGTTACTTGCGACTATAGTGGCACTTCCGACAATAATGCCCGCGTACGTGCTGTTAAAACTTGTAGAATAGTGAAATGAGATTGTATGAGTAATTTCTTTCAAGGCACAACTAGTCCCAAGCTCTCCAACGATGGAATTAAAACAGCAATATATCTGCAGTGTCTTGGAAAACGTTAACGCAGATTGTTCATTCCGTGAAAAAACTTCCTTGAGAAGTTACACGTGATGATGAGCACATTCTGGGAAAAGAGTGAATAAATTGTGTTCCGAGGTCTCTGGACACCCCACTAATAAACCGCATGAAAAAAGTTTTTGGCAAAAGCACAAGAATTTAGTCAAGATACCTCAACTACTTGGAGGGCAAGGGGAGATACAACAAGTATGGTCTTATAGAAAAGGAAGTGAAACAAGTGAAACAAGACCAAGTGCCATATGACTTATTTAAAATATGAAGTGATTAATTAATTGCTTAGTCAATTATCTGAGCCATCAGCAGTCATATTGGTTAGATAGCTGATGAAACAAACATTCTGCAGAATGCTTGAAGGGGGTGAAGAATTCACCACTATTAATTGTTCCAGAACAATGAGAGATTTTACTCTGGAGATTCAAACCTTGCCAAGAAATGTTGTCGCTGTAACACAAAGAGCAATTAAACTCATGTTCTGATCACGCTATGTCTATCATTTCACACACACAATGAACAGCAATTTTCAAGGGAATCCGAACCAAGGTATCTATCACATTGTGTCAAGATTAATCGCTTAGTGACAAAACCAGTAATCCCCTCCGAAAAGCACATGAAATCCACGCAAGCTTATAATCCACACCTCATCATATTTCAAAACAACGCTTTTTCTATTGTCCTTCCCACAACAACGACCGATTCTCCAACAGTGAACTTTGCAAACGTAGCTCAATATGTATCCAAGTATTAAACTCAAAGTGTAAGATATAACGCAGAAGTTTCCACAGGTTATTTACAGGGTAGAGTATAGCAAGGCGTGATTCGAAGAAGTGAGTAGCAATTAATCATACGTTCAAAATCACGTTTTCTGATGGTTGGTAGAGGAGGGGGGATTAGGAGAGCGAAGGAACGAAAGATCCCAACCGGGGGATGACGTTGACAATAGCATCAGCTGGTTCGGTGAGGCTTGAGTCGCAAAGTCAGGTGGTAGACTACAGAGAGATCTGACGAAGGCAGCACTCTCTCTGCCACCTCCCCAGCTAGCTTCGATGACTCGTCGAAAATGGGAATTTTTAGCGAGAAGGAAAAAGGACTTGAATGTTGAACATTTGCAGAGAAACTAGCGAAAGCTACGAGTTCATTTAGTTGCCCTTGATGACTAGTATGACAGAGTTGTCCTTTTAAGACACGACATTCGACTTAATGCAAGCTTTTGCAGAGGATTGTGCATAGTATAAGCCTTTCTCGAGCCTCTCAACCTCGAAACAAGGACAAAGTTTGATCACAAATGTTTCAAAACGTGTAGGAGATGATCTATATTCAGCAAATGAGTTGGCAATCCAATCACAGTTATAAAACGTATTCAACCACAGAAAGATAGTCAGGAGGATGATCTCACAATAAATGCCCCTGAAAATCACCAACTAGATTGCATATAGTGTTGATTTAATATGAATGTCAGTGATTATTTCTTGTTTAGTAGCCATTTAAAACCACAAACTTGCACATGTATTTTAAGTCCCCAGTTTGAGTCATAATGTATAAAAAGCACTTCGATAAATACATTTTTTTCTTCAAAAGAGATGCTCTACAAAGACAGGTCGACCACAATGTACTTCATATAGGTAGCCAGAGTTCAACAACCATCGTTGATAGTTCAAAGACCTGCGATGAGCTTCCTGTAAATTGCCTCCTTGATATCGTTCCCGTATCTCAGATGTCTTGAAGATTATCCTGCTTGACAAATTTCATAGTTTCATCCTCACAGAGTGATATCTCCTCAGGTAACTTTTCAAGGGGACCTGTTATAAAGAATGCCCAGACAAAGTGAAGACATCAAAAAGAATTTCCATTGCAAAAATATCTCTCACGATAGAAATAAAAGGACAGTTCTTTAGAATTGTCTTCATGTCTTCACAACTGTCGAGGGAGTGGGTCCAAGATGGCAGCTTTACGCAACAAAATGGACACTCATGTCAACATGCACAAACGTGAACTACAAGGGCAGACATATAGTGAGAGTGTCTACAACAACAGCATGAGTAACGGGAAATTTCTGAATTAAGATCCGACATCCTCAGTACTAGCTCTAATAGGCCTGTTATTGGTTTGTTCTTTCCCATTTTCCACTGTCTTTAAGTGAATGAGAAGAAGGAAAAAGGTGTATAGTCTTGCATCACTTCCATGAAGACTTAATTCAACTCATTTCTCTCAGTTATAGGGAATATATCCCTGGTGTAGATCTTCAATATAATCAATTTACTTTAATATGAGTTTTTATCTTTAGTTCACTATGTAAACATTTTACTTGAAATTAATGGAAAAGTTAAGAAATAATCAATTCACACAATCACACAATCAAGTTGCAGATATATAATTTCTCAGGTATCCTTCCCAAAAAGCTTCCTATATAATTCCTACCCCCCCCCCCCTCTTCCCCCGGTGACCTCTTCTAAAGATACATCCTTAGATATGTTTTCTTGAAACTTGTTCATTATCATTTATTCGGGAGAAGGGTGGGGCGGACTAGTAATTATTATCACAATTTTCTTTGTCATTTGTTATTAACAGCTCTTGAGACTTACTTTCCACATTCTATCATCCACTTGAATTTCATCACTACCTTCTCATCTAAGTCTGTATTCGTAGACCATAGCGCTTACTGATTAAAGCAGGCCAGAAGGGAAGTAAGGAAGAAGGTTGGGGTAGGGGAGGGGCATCATTAGGAAGGGTGCTTTAATACCCACAATTTATTTTAATAGGTCACATTCTGACGTCAACCAGAGTGATAATGAGCATTCATAAAAAGTGGATAGTATATTAATTTTGATGCTGTGGATTACTTGTGTGAATAGCCTAGTTTATGATACTGTCTTTTATCAGTAATATTTGTAATATAACCCCCAAAGTTCTTGTAATCGGTACCAATTAACATTTGGGCGGCAGAATAAAAATGTAATTTAAATGTTCCAAACTAACAAATTTCTTTCTTTTATTTCATGAAGAAAAGAAAAAAGTCATGATTTATGTGTGAAAAATCAAAATGTTATGTTTTACATTGCAATCTATTTCTTTAAGTTGTCAGGAACTCTTTATTGATATTATTACTTAAGATTCCACCTCCAAAGTAATGTCTTTTAATGACTTCTATATGAAAGGAAAGGTTCTGTGAAGGTTTAAAAAAAATCATATATAGTGAAGACCTTTTAAACAGGGCTTGACACTAAAAGGCGCCAGGGACACATGGGTGCCCAAAATCTGAGTCAGCTATCTAGGTCCTCCAAAATTCTGAAATTTGAACATATTGCTCATGTATACAGACTCTAACACATTAAATCGAGACCCCGGCCCTTCCAACAAAAGTTCAATACAAATTTGATGTGTCTAATAATTGCCATTTACAACGGAAACAAACATAAGTTTATGGGAAAATTGAAGGAAAAAAATATCCTATAAGATTCTTCCAGGATGACTGGACACATTTGATTTTTTATTTACCAAATATAAAAACATATCAATAACAATATACATGATAAAATGAGAAAATAACATCGGATGGATCGCCCTGCTCAGCTGTTCTACCGAGGGGTCCGGATGATCACGAAGTGATTCTCAAAGTGATCACTTTCTTGTTTCGGGAGGGGCTCTTTGCTCTTCACATGAAACGGGATGATTTCGCAGATTTTCTCATCGGGCAGAATTACGGGCCGGAGACGTCGGAAAGGAAGGGATGAATTGTCCAATCACAGATGTCTTGAATGACAGTCAAATTGTAATTTTTTATGATTTACATGATGACTAATGGTGTATCAAGGACTTTGATGGTTCCTAGCTTCCTCAGCCCCATTCACACACAAGGTAAACTGCCAAAAAAATGCTGTGTCAAATAATAAACAGTGTGTAAGATTATGAATAAATAGCAAGTAGGGTTACTACTTAAATAGCTGCCAAGGCCCCTTTATGTACTCTGTGACCTGCAAGGTATGTACTCGAACAAAATAATTTGGAATTTATAAAATCAACCCAAAAAACTTCCCTGACATTCTATAGGTAAACGGTTAAGGAGTATGCAGAACATAAAAGATAACATAAAACCCTGCGTATAGGGCCCGCACGGAACAGAAAGTTTGACTAGGGTTTGATCCATGCTTGCCCTATATGCCGTATTCTATGCGAGGATGTATGTGCGTTATGTAGTCTACTCTTTGACATGTTAATGTTCACTGACAGTGTATCTAATCTGCAATATCTCTTTGTAGAGGTAATATTTGAATCCTAGTTTTGCCTAAAATATATATCGGCATGGAACTCCTCACATCAAGAGCAAAATATGTTTCAATGATTGGTTAACTTCAAACTTTATATTACCGGTATCAATGTGCCCATTTCTTAGGTACTTTTTTTTTTTTTTTTTTTTGCTGCAGCAGTTTTTTTGAGGCATGTTGGCTCATCATATATGTGAACAGGACTTCATCCAGAAGGTGAGAAGAGCACTGGAGGAGAGTCTAGAGGATGGGGGAGGGGGGGGGGGGGGGGGGGGGCTCTGGAAGTGGTACTTCAAAGAGACAAAGAATTAGCAATGGAGTATTAAATAACTCTCTTGACTGCAATCAATGCCGACTTTGATTTGCCTGCAGAGGAAGAGCAGTTTGTATCAATTTCATCCTGCTCTTTATAGCATGTCACAAAGGTATCCTAAAAACCTACAGTTGCTGTTTACTGCTATTATACCTTTTCTTCTCTTCTCATTTTTTTTCCTAATAACTTCTTAAACATCACTTCTTTTCCTCCCTTTGCTGTATGTATTTCTCCCATTTTCATTGGCCTGATGTACCATCAAACTTACTGAGAGTTTAATTCTCCAAATTTTCCAAAAGTAATGTTTTACCGTAATTTTTGTTCGACATTTGTTGACGGGGAAGGGCGAGCAGCAGACGTCATATAGACACAACCTGTCAAGATGGGATGCATGCCAATAGAAACAGGAAAGTGTTTTCTTTAAACTAGGGTATAGACTAAACAGATCGTTAACTCTTTGGGTGCAAGAGATACTGTTCCTCTCCTAACACATTTCTAAAGAAAGTTGCCAATTTGAAACTCTGACACAGTAAGGGTTATGATTACGGCATGGATGAAACAGGCCCTTACGAAGCGTCAAAACTCAAAGGGCAGGAAAGAGATTTCATTTTACAAGGTCATTCTACAAGGGCATGCGTATCATGTTCGGCACGAGGGAATCTGCAGCTCTAAGATGACTTTCATATTTGTGATATACCATCTGCTGCGTGCCAAAAGGATGTTACCTCATATACTCCACCACGGAGCTATCGCCCTTCTGACTCTCAACAGACGATATATCATCAGGGAGAGGATCACAGTAGGGGAGAGAGGGGGGATAAGGTATGTGAACTAGTCATTCGTTTTGAGAGATGGAAGGGCAAGCTGTGTGCAATGAGAAGGAAAGTTAATTGGTTGTGAGAAGAGGTGGACAGACATACAGGCCAGGTGATCAGCATGAAACAGCAGAGACAGGATACTCTAGTACAACTCTCGAATGAGAGAACAAGGCCTTACACGTTTCAAAGGAAAGTGGAGATACGATGAGGAGAATGAGAGAGTAAAAGAATAGAGTGGGATGGTTTGAGAGACAGACAATCACAGAAGAGGGAAGAAGATAGAGAAAGAGAGAGAGAGAGAGATCGAGAGAGAGAGAAAGAAGAGAAGGAGGGGAAGAGGGGAGAAGAAAGCAAGAGAGAGGAGAGAGCGAGAGAGAGGAGAAAGCGAGAGAGAGGAGAGAGAGAGAGAGAAGAGAGAGAAGAGAAGGAGGGGAAGAGGGGAGAAGGGGGAAGAGGGGAGAAGAGAGAAGAGAGAGGGGGGAGAGTGAAAATTGCAAGGGAGAAAGAGAAATTAACAGAAGTGAAGTGGAAATGTAGGAAAGAGAGAAAGAGACTGACTTACTAGAGACATACACAGTAAAAACATAATGATATTCATATGACAGAGCCATAACCATAACCCCCTGATTCCCCCTCCCCCCAAAAAAAAATGAATGAAATAAAAACATAGCTGCAATAAACTATAATCCAATCTAATCTACAGTCATTCAATGAGGGAAAAAAAATCAAACTAATCCATTTCTATCATTATCTATTGCATTAAAAAGAAAACATGAGCAATCAGGCTATTGAATATATTGACGTCTTGGTCAGGAAGAACCGTCCCTTGCGTCAAGTTCTAAATTAGATTTCAACCGCGGCAGGGAGTAATAAGTTTTAATGTCTTCAGGAAAGTGTGGGCTTGGCTAGCTAATGATATCCAATTTGTTTTAATTTTCCGTGGTAAAGGAACAAATCCCTTAAGCTTTCATCTGCTGCAATGTAGATAGATAGTTATGTCACTCCAAAAATACTTGAACAAACTGGAAGCCCCCTCCCCCTCATCAAAAAAAGGGGGAGGAAGGGGGGGGGGAACCTTGTGAAAAAGCGAATTAAAATGTTTATGGCTTCATTGACGAGAATCAATATGTGTTAGATGAAACAAACAAAAGAGTTAAATTTCTCTCCTATTTAATAAACAATAAAGTGATACCCCCCCCCCCCCCCTTCCCTTCCCCCTTTCCAAAAGTTTACTGAGTATGATTTATATCAGATTATGTAGAAATAATTATTCAATTACAGTAAACAATGTGGGTTAAATTTGGGTTTCAAAACTATGAAGTTATGGACTATCATATGCTCCCAATAAAAAAAAAAGGAAAATACTAAAAATAGTCCTATGAATAGTACAGGAAGTTTTAACAATATACACAATTTTGTCTCAAGAGGGAGTGTGTCAACAGATTGGAAGACAGATGGTGGTACAGTAATAGGAAAGTAATGAGTTATTCACATGCTCAACATACACAGGTACAGATATAACAAAAAATAATAATAGCAAGACTTGGATAAATTTACAAGATAGATACTAAAAGTTGTGGGGTGGGATGATCAAGTCGAATAGTGGTGAGGACCTGAAACAACGAGGAAACTCTTCTTACAACTCGAATAAATGAATGTCAATTCTGTGTATTGATCGATTGTTTGATGGTAAAATTTGATATGAAATCTTCTTAAAGAGTACAACCATTACAATGCGTTTTCCTGTTCTATTTTACAAATAAAAAAAGTGTAGCTATCCCCCCCCCCCCTCCCTCCCTTATAGTAGAACCACACTCTTAACTTATATAGTAGAACCACACTCTTAATATATAAAAACATACACAAGCAAGACACCCAGGTCAGGGGCTAATTTCATATTCATGATTATCATATTCCAAGTAATTCCTGGGCCTCACTATAAGCTCTTTGTGACAGTGTTTCAGACTCAGAAGGGGATGAGTCCCTCGTTGATGGTCTTACGTCAGTGAAAGAAGCGAATCGTTGCACCATATGGTATGGTAACCTGCTGATTGAAAAGGGGGTCATTTCTAGCCAATTTTAGAAACATCAAATGAACATCCAGCAGGGATCTGTGACCCCCTTGATGCTGTAGGACTAATTGAGTCACTGACTACATAAAATTAATTTTTGTGCTTATAATAATAGTAAATGCACACTTTCATTGAAGCAAATATGACTTGCATAGTATGTTTATGTAAGTTTGAATAACAAGTAAATTTCCTGTAGTAAGTATACCTATGAATATACACAAATTGTATTTTGTTTCTTTAATATAGAACAGAGGAAATACAGCAAAGAAATCTGTATGTTCAAGACGATTCAAGTAACACAGTTCATGACATAGACTAACATATGTTCATGTTAGAATACAAGAGATAAGCAGCAACAAGATACATATTTACTCATAAAGAAATGAAATTCTTAATCAGTCAAGGATTATTACAGAGAAATATTTCTTATATTTTTTTACAAAGTCCACTTATCCAGCTTATTTAGTATTCTGCGTGTATTTGATGCTGATCCACCTCAAGGGGATTTCACAATTATTTCCCTGACAGTGACACAGAGTAAATAGGAAAGATATGTATAATTCACTCCTCCGTGGCTATGGCAACTCAACAATGGATTCATAATTCATAAATGTCGAGAGGACAGAGTGGGTTGTTTTTCCTGAGCGTGTTCCCTGGTTGGATATCGCATATAAATTATGGGTTGTTCTGTTTAAATACAACACCAACTTCTCATTCTATATTCATGTGTCTTCTGATGCTTGTAAATTGGGCTTTAAATTTGCCTTGTTTCAAATGTCTGGTTCCAGAAATGTTCACTTTTCTCTCAATTCTATGCTCCTTCCCTAGCTGCAACACACTCAGGAAAATTATCAGTCAAGGATAACATCAAGACAACCAGCTTACATGCAAATTGCAGTTGTTTTAGACTGTATTTCATGGCAAGTGTTCTCTTTTAATCTAACTATCAGACTAATGAAAAGAACCTACTTAATACCCCTTCAGCTTCCTCATACACTGTGCATCTTTCACGAAGCTTTGGCAAAACACTTCTACCTTAATAGCTACATAAATGTCACATAGAGCCTTGGGCAGTTAAAAACACCTCGTAGCACGGCTAGCCAGTGCATGCATTTTGTTTTTCCATGCTCCCTTTTATCTGTCTCTCCCTATGGAGCCATTGATTTACTAGGCTGGTTATTGATGCCTGGACACGTCTAGCCTCTCAAGTTTCAACAGTATACAAACTCTCTCTCTCTACGTTTAGGAATCGATATCTCGTATCCATTACCCCAGATAACCTTCTTGTATTGACCATTTGTCCCTATTTCCTTCTATTTCCTTCTATTTACATTGCATGTTAAATGTCCTTTATCTGCTTTTAATCAAGTTTCCTCTAATCTATTTACTTGTATTTCATAATACTTAATCCCTAACTTTGCATGTTAAATGTCCTTTAACTGCTTTTAATCAAGTTTCCTCTCTTTTTTACTTGTATTTCATAATAATCCTTAACTTTGCATGTTAAATGTCCTTTATCTGCTTTTAATCAAGTTTCCTCTAATCTATTTACTTGTCTGTCATAATAGTCCCTACCTTCGCAAATTTCTTTCCCTTTATCAAATACACACCAAAAAAAACAAGCCTCTGTTAAAATTTATATTTTTTCATGAAAATTATATTAATTTAGGTTTATATGACGTTTATATATATATAAAGTTGCCAATTTGAAAACAGCATACACTCACAAACATGTAAAGATCATAAAAATGGAGTCCCTGAATTCCAGTTCACTATCTCAATCTAATAATGAAATAGCTAGATATAAAATACTTAATATCTTTAATATATTGGTTGACTTTGGATGATTTTTATTTTACAGAATTACAAGTCCATTCCAGCAGACCGCCAAAGCCAACATAATTACAAAAAAAACTCTAATCTCTACGCTCCCTCCCCAGTAATATCCTGCAACTGTCCCAATATTACATAAGCCATTATGTACACATGCATCACAGAAAGCCCTAGCAAGGTCACCATATAATAAGCAAAATGGTTCTGCTAATGCAATTTAGCACCATCACCAGCATCATCAACGTAAATATGACTGAAATTAGCCATGCTGCACGCTTAAGCCTTCATTGTGTTGTATTGATTGCCTAAGTCAATATGAGCTTCATTACTAGCAATACAGGCTTCATTAACGACATTACGCAGAGCATACCGGGTACTGCAAAATATGGACAATATATGCTGAAGTCGTTGGAAGTCGTTGCAAACACCAGTGTACACGTAATTGAGCTGTATCCTCATGACACGCTCGTAATTAATAGCATGTCCCATTTTGCACAGCGACTTTAGCAATATGGGTATGTGCACTATTATATGTATGTGTAGAATTCATGCATGCCATGTCTGGTTCACTTCTGATTCTTCACTACCCCTATATTTATTTGTTTTTCTTCAATTTACACATCTATACAACATATGAACAAATTTTGGGCATCTGCTCACGCGGTCTCGCTCCGCGGTCTACAACACGTGAAATCGCCTTTGAAAATGCGCTAAGTGTGCAAAGAAATGCTCCTACGAGGTAAACAAACTTTGATTACACACCATCTTGGGTGGAAATCACATATTCAAATACTGTTCTTTCCACTGATACCAATTTCGAACTGATTTGAATACTGGAAAATAGAGCCTTTTCGTCTTCAAAAATGGACAACAATCATTCAATTTGTGATTTCTCTATGGAGGTCACAGGAAAATTCGCTTTTTTCACTGGGGTTGTGTACTTCAAGGAGCTAATGCTCGTAACTGCGACTTGTTATTGGGCCATCTCGGGTGCCAAAACATAGGGTATATAATCCTGTGCCGTCTGATGTAAAACATAATTTGATTGGTTGTCGAGAAATTAGGGCCAATTTCAATCCAATGAAAAGAAGCTTTCTGAAATGTACGCTTCGACCTCCGTAATTTATGCATTGTGCGTAAGCGAAGTTTTTACACAGCGGACAATGAGGCTTACACACCGTGCTCGCAGCCGTGCGTATTTCGACCACCAAATTTGACTCAGCTCCGCGGCGATGGAAAAGACACATTTTATGTTGATTTCAGCAATTTACTGAAGGGAATTTAGATATTATTGACGATATTTTACAAAAAAGGTGTGTAGGGATTAGATTATATCTCTCACGAGACACTGAATTATTTAGTTTTCCTGAAATTTAGCAAATTAGTGGCACTCTGAACTCGCTTTATGAGCAGATCTAAATATTCATGGTCGATCTGCTAGTGAAGGAATCGCGTATTCATATTGCAGGGTGATCCCGCCTATCTTAGACGGAGGGATGACAATGGACTTATGAATTGTGATGTGCATCTGCATCTACTAGACTAACATATATAATTTCCTGATTTGTTTTCTTCTTTTTTCGGGAGAAGAAGAGGGAAGAGAGAGAGAGACAGAGAGAGAGAGTTGACAAGTCACGCTCGCACAGCGGTGTTGACATTCACACTCTCACCAGTTTTCTACGATAAACCCCTATTTCATAAAAATCGACGAGTCCGGTACCTTGGTGTTACGCTCTAGTGCACTCGAACGTTCGTCGTCTGAGTGGGATGTACACAAAATGCCTCATTGATCTTTTGGCCGAATGTGGGTCAAATTTGTTCATATGAGTATGAAATAGTATAATATTTAAATTTATTAATGCTATTAATGCCATCTTCTGCAGCACATTGGACATAGGTTGATATACTGCAGTTCCTATTCACAAAATATTCATATAAGCCTTTTTTCTACATCTTTCTAATCATCACAAAGCAGGGTTCAAAATGTTGAAAATGACACTTGAAAGCACCTGCTTCAAATCATGCAGAAAATGAGAATAGGGAAAGAGAGACAGTATGAAAAAATACATAAAATGAAAGAAGTTGATGGTGGGAATAGAGTCAAAGATAGATAAAGCAAGAGAGAGAGAGAGAGAGAGAGAGAGAGAGAGAGAGAGAGAGAGAGAGATGAAGGGACAGAGAGAGAGAGAGAGAGAGAGACAGAGAGACAGAGAGAGAGACAGATAGGGAGAGAGAGAGAGAGAGATGGAGAGAAAGAAAGAAACAGACAGACAGAGAGAGAGAGAGAGAGACAGACTGACAGAAAGACAGACAGACGGACAGAGAGTGAGCTGCATATAGGGGATGGGAAGGGGGATGGAAAGAGAGAGGAAAGGGGAGGAAGTGGGAGAGAGGAGACATAGCATGTAGTATTTCTGCAAGGTCATATTCAAATGAGGGGAAAAATGTAAATTTTCAAGGAAATATAGTAGACAATTAACATCTAAGAATGTATACAATGATCTGCAATAGATGTCAAAGTAGTCATGTACACTCAAATTGCTATATAACTACACCAAGACTAAGAAAACAAAAGGTAAAGAAAATACGAAGGGGACATAATGATTGATAATTACAATCACATGAGAAGAGGGTGAAAAATAGTAACAGAAAAAGAAAGAGATAGAGAAAGAGAAAGAGAGAGAGAGAGAGGGGGTGTGTGTGTGTGTGTGTGTGTGTAAGAGGATAGAGAGAAAGAGCATAAGGAAAGAAATCCAGTGATTAGATCATGTTGCTGTCATGCTCAGGTACAGGTGACTGTAGATTTCAGAGATCATTTCTACACACCTAACAAAGTTGTGCACTATATTTTCTCCATTTGAATTGTACTACTTCACCATCTACCCCGGATAAACTTATGCAGTATCATACGGTCTCTAGCAGCCGATTTACCATAGAGCATTTCTCTTTATGGTTTTGTATAATTCATACATCAAAAGAAGTGTGATAACTCATGATTTACATATTTTTACACAGTTAACACCGTTCTGGTTCTGAAGGGTTATTTTCCAAATGTCTTAAAGAATGAGTTCAATTCAGTTCAACTAAATGTCATTAATATTTCAACCGTTTGGAACTGAACACATACAAAAATATACCACCTAGAGATAAGCACATCCATCTGCCTTTTAACTTGTATCCATCAAGTTTTTAAACGATTGTAGCAGGAAGATGGGAAAAGAAGTTTCCCATTTTGGGCAGAATAACTAAACAAACACAAATTATCATTGTTATTATTTTATCAGAAAAAAGATTATGCAAAATTATGACAATGGTGATGCAGACAAAGTGTCCCTGGGAGGAAAGAAAGCATCAACACATAGCGGTTAGGGATGACTAATACCAAACTAAGATGAGTCATAGAGCTAGGGACAAACATTGTTTCTTACCACGCCTGGATGGAAAGTAGTGGTGGTATAACTCCAAGAATGTACACTGTACATGTCGGCGATCAGGTCGTCCAAACTCAGCGAATAGGAGAACTTGTCGAGCAGTGACGGCTCGTCATCGTCCGAAGGCATCTGAGGATGCATCGCCGCCGAGCGAAAGTTCGCGTGCCTCGGCACGAGCGAGCGACCGGGGAAGAGGGGGGCGGGGATAGAATATCACAACAAGTTTCCGTCTGTGCGTGCGTAAGTATGTGGGGGTGATTGTATCCAAATACACTGGTCCGTCTGTCCGTGCGTGATGAGGCTTGTGTGCGTGTGTGTGTGTCCGTTTGTGTGTTCATGGACGTTGATGATGCGGTATGCAGCGCGACCTGAAGCTGCTCACGCATTCAGCATAAGCCACATGCCAATTATCGACCGACTATCGTATGCCTTGGATCGCGGTCGGTTGGGCATCACCTATAAACATCCCTCCATTCAACAAGGCTCGCCCCAGGCAATATCCTCTCCGCACACAATGCAGAGTGGGAGGGGGAGGAGGAGAATAATGAATAAGTGATAATGGCAGGGGTTCCTCTCTCGACCGCTCACTACCAGGCTCTCTGTCTCCTCGCACTACCTGGATCTGGTCATCGTCATGGCGATATGGAGAATGCATCAAATGGTTGCGTGTAATCCTCTCCTCAAATAGATTGGCTTAGCTTGATGAATACAGGTAAACCCATTAATGCATCATTGATGAAAACCTCTTCATGAATATAGATACTGGAAGAATCCTTTCTAGTCTCGTTCGTTCAGATATCTGATTGCTCTGATTTTTCAGGAAATAAAAGAAGATATGTCCACCAGTTAACAGACTGAAAAGGCTCCAGGGAGAAGCCATTCAGTGTGTAACTGGAAAATCCCTAGAAGATGATATCTAAAGACTGAAATTGTACCACTCTTCAAGAAACATCTCACAATATCAACCTTATAAATCATCCTCCACTTTAATAAGGGAAGAAAATTACAATCCATAAATATACACTACTCATCTAAAAACAAGGGAATCATTCTAAGGATACCTGAACAGGATTGGAAACCAAATATCAACCTTTATGGTAACAAAAGAGAAATAGAAACACAGTGACTTGTAGAACAATTGAAACTGTACCCTAAATACCAGCAAAATGGAAAGTCACTTTCACTGCATCATAGACAAAACTAGAGATCAAATCTATCAGTATTAATACCACAATTACATGCAGTTTATACCCTCCGAATACCGTCCCATCATCATATGACAACTCTGTTGTGAACATTAGGCATAAACATCCTGGATCAATAACTGAACCAGAAGGATCTCATCTATACATATAATTCGTATCAACCACAATTTCATATCATCTACATGTGTATGAAGCCAGCTGGATGATAACTCTGTGTTTAATAAGGAATATGAGATAATGCCCTTCTGGCTCCAAACATACATTATCTCATCACTAAAAATCTATCAAAAACACCAATTTTTTCCATCATCTTTTAATCCTCTCCCTTAAGGCTCATTTATAAATGATGCGGCAAACCACAACTGCTTTTAAATGATGAAGTTAAGTTCAATACCCTTCAGATTTTCTTTATCTTATAATAAAGAGCTCGGTGAATATGCACAAGTCCTTTGTTGCACGCAGTTGCAATATAATTAAGCGTTTAAAAAGAACGCAGCTGCATTTTTGCGGCGGATAACCGCGCCATACGTGAACAAGCCGTTATCATTCCGAGCATGCTCGTGGAGACTCTCAAAGGACAAGATGTCACTCGCTCTTCAATTTAGAGTATTCTCAACACGTACGTCCGACAGGAGGGGAAAACAAAACACAGCATCTCCCAGCTGGCCCGTAGGTAAATAGAGAGCTTTCTAGGTTATTCAATTTACTCTGTCGCATTAAAGCTATTCCTGCACAAAAGCTGTAAAAATATAGATTGAAGGACCCATGCAAATAGAAGCCAAAATCTATACTTAAGTAAAGATTTGGATGTGTTTTTTGCTAATTGATGGTTAATTTGTGAATTAACAAATCGGTCATACCGGAGTGTTGGCTCAGTCAGTAGAGCGTCCGCCTCACAACCGGGAGGTCGTGGGTTCGAACCCCGGCCGCGTCATACCAAAAGACGTAAAAAGATGGGAGTTGTTGCTACCTTGTTTGGCGTTCAACAAAAAGGGATAGAGCAACGTCGATCTGGCGCTGCTCAGTGGCTGCCGGGCTCACGATCAATTGGGCAAGAAGAATTTCCGTTTCGGTTTAATAAAAAATTTGGAGTGGACTATTAGGCTATTATTATTATTATTATTATTATAAAAGATAGTCTTCGGAGGTAGAAATTTAAAGAAAAAAAGGGAAGGGGCCAGAAGGATCAGGAAAGAGAGTTTTGATAAGAAAAACAGATTAAACAGAGCCTTTAGAGAGGGCTATTAAGAGAGGATGTATTAATGAGAGGCTGCAAAATAAATCGAAAAAGGGAGAGTGGACATAACAGTAGGGATTTTTAAACAGCAATGAAGTAAATGATAGAAAATGAGATAGACAGATATTTATGCAGCTGAAATGAATAGATGAGACAGGAAGATAAATAGCACCTTCTCTGAAAGGGTATTTACATTTCCTATGTTCATGAAGAGCTTAGCATGCAAAAAAGTGGGGTCCTATATTCTTTAAATCATCCATCCCCGTCACCGTGGAAACCCTATCCTCCACACTAAATGCTTTGATGCCAGCCCTAAAGCCCGCAGGGGATTTCGCGCCAAAATGTTTGGATGTGATTACAAACATGTCAATTTGAGAAGTGAAGATGAACTCAGACGATATTCAGGCTTCCTGTCGATGGTAAATAAGACTGGAGTGTCAAGGACAAGTATACCCTTAGTGTTATCCTTGAGATGGGG
Source organism: Strongylocentrotus droebachiensis (assembly GCA_035222895.1). NCBI lineage: Eukaryota > Metazoa > Echinodermata > Echinoidea > Camarodonta > Strongylocentrotidae > Strongylocentrotus > Strongylocentrotus droebachiensis. Next base: position 149,325 of record JAVYIG010002528.1, on the reverse strand, counting down.
ACACGAAAATGAGTATGTGGGACTGCATTCCTTATCAGGGGTTCAAGTATTTCAAAGTCACCTATTTTATTCATGCATTGCTCCACTGTCTAAATGCTATCCTTTTCTGTCCAATTAGTGTTAGCACTAATGGTCCTGCAACCATAGTTTGTTTGTTTTACCTGACAGCTAAGAAAGTATTTAGGGCCTATATGCTTGTACCTAAGCAGCCAGGGGACCTACAGCTTTAAGTCCTGTCTGAAGGACTTGGTAATGAGGGTTAATGCTTTACTAAAGGGCACTATATTGCATCAACTTGGTTTGAACCCGGGACCTCCCAAGGCTAATTTTAGAAAAAGAAAACAAATATGGAGTACAAATATGTAATACAAAGAAGGATTTGTCTTCAAAACAGTTAAGAAGAAACAGTCTGGTTTGAGAGAAGCGAGTGTTTTCAAAATGACAACTGTCACAAAGTTCAATATCATTATCAACTTCACTTTCAGAATAAATTGATTTTTAAGTTTCAGTTTCAAATGAGTTAATATTGCACTGGGTAACTTACAACATTTTGGTTTCAAAATCAACCATGAGAAGGCTCTTTTTTTCTCATGTTTATTTTTTCATCTTTTTGTTTCTTTCTTGGAGCTAGGAATAGAAATGAATCTTAAATCTAAATTTTAACATTTGATTAGATGATAATCTTAATATAACTTCTAAAGGAAATACAGTAAGTTTTGTAAACAAATTTGATTAAGAGTGAGCTACAGCAAATATTGGTATACAGCTGGTAACACCCAATACAATGTGTGCATCATCTCCACTCACTAATAATAGACAATTTTGTGCAACATGCATACTAAACAAGAAAATAACCTATAAATTTCCAAGACATTTTGTCCCTATTTTCAAGAAGTGACGGTTATGAGGAAAATCGCATACAATTTGCGTGACGATTTTCCTCACTACCGTCACTTCACGAAAATAGGGACGATTTACTCAAAAGGGCTCTCTCTCTCTCTTTCTCTCTTTCCTATGTGTATGATTTCCATTATCCTGGTATAGAGATTCTAAAATGAATGAAATTCCTCTTGGTTTACGCTGACACCAAACTGGGGAATTTAATATGCATTATTACATTATCTACTTAAACCTACAAACCACTAGACCATGCTACACATCTGCTATAAGACCAAAATATCTGAACACAAGGCTGTGCACCTGAATTACAATTTTCAGACGCAATTCTAATCTGTTCCCACCAGCTACTAAAACCAAGGTCTCCATCAGCCCAAGTTCAAGATCTAGGTCGGAGGTCAAATCATCAAACAGCAACTGGAGAAAGTGGGATCAGATTTTGGGAGAGATGTTCTCACAACATGTATTCTACCACAGGATGTAGTTTGGCAGATGTAATGTGATGAAAAAGCAATACATCTTTCAGTGATTGGTTCATGGTATAAACACACTACCAAGTGCAAAATGAATAGTACCATGCATTGGATTTTGAAGAACATATAGGCATTCTTGACAGCCAATTTAAAACCAGGAGAAAATTAAAAAAAATAAGCAAATGGAGATTCCATTTCATTAACACAAATTTCCTGAAATAGTCCTTCATTCAAAATGTCAAACACCTATGAAAGCTGGAATTTGCCTGTTCACAAATGGCAAAATGAACAGATTATATATTACTCCATAAACCATATTATACTTCATAGATCTATTCACATCAGGGTATACTCCAATATACCGAATATGTTACAGCTTAGCAAATAACAACACAATCATCAACCCCTGTTCACATGAATATTATCAAATGAATATCATTTTAATGAAAGACAGATATCGAGCCGGTCAAAGACATTCAACTAGCGAGATATATCATATGTCTGATAACACAAACAGATGGTGTTATGGAAAGATATGGATCCATCCATTATTGTAAAAAGCTCACAAATCAATAGTGTCCGTTCATATAGGAATATTATCATATGAAATATCGTTCTAATGAGAGGCAGATATTGAGCCAGTCCAAACTTTCAACTCAAGGGATATATTATATTTCCTATAATATAACATCAAGAGTGTTGCAAAATATATATACCACACATCTTCATTTGTCAAATATCACACAACTAAAGAGAACCCATTTACATATGAATATTCTAATATGAAATATCATTCCAATGAAAGACAGATATTGATGCCATAGAAAGCGTTCAACTCGAGAGCTGTATCACACATCCTATAACACAAACAATTAAGGAATAATAGATGTATCTCAATCTTTGAAAATAGCACCCAAATAATGAGTACCAATTCCCATATGAATATTCTCAAATGAAATATCTTTCTAATGAAACACAGATATTAACCCGTCCAAACGTTCAACTCAGAGCTATATCACATATCCTATAACACAAACAGACAGTGTTACAGAATGAAGGATGAAGGATGAGGGGACAACTTCCACAAACTGTCAAAGCCTCGCGGCCTGGACGACAGCCATCACATTCTTTCGTTATCGTTGACCTCTTCAGGGGGTTAGCGCCTTCCATTGCTTGCATGCCGACGCCTATAAAACATCATGGACACATCATTACCCTGACTCAAACTATAAACATATCTCATCAATGATAAATCTATGGACAGTATATATACATGAGGGGTACAACACCATCATTCATAACTACAGAATAGCTAACACAATCCTTTCTTCACAGTTTGCCCAACTAAAAGTCCAATCTTTTACAAATTTATCGTTCTTCTGAAATCCTAGCTTTGGCCAAACTTGACCAAGAAATAAAGATTAAATAATATGGAAGGATTATTTTTGTAGAAATATATCTAGCTCATATGAACCGCATTTGCTCTTTATCACACACCTAATACTTTTACTTTCCTATGCCAGGAAAATATGCAAAAAAATTCAAATATTTTAAAAAATACTAGAAAATCTGCTTGACCTTTAATACTTAGCTTGAAGAAATCTCACAAATTTCAATAATTTATTCCCCAAAATTTGAAATTATAATTGCTTATGAAAAATAAACACATAATGATCAATCCCAGTAAATAAACTGTGTCCTATTACCTCTTATTTCTTCACCCCCTCGATCCCCCTCCCCCCTCCAAATTGAAGAAAGAAGCATCATCATCTAAATACTCTAGATGTGTTCAAAAGTCTGGGATTCAGTGTCATCTTCTAAGAGCCGTGCCACAATATGTTTAAGATATCAACATCAACTTAGACACATTAGAAGATTTTACTTCCGTTCAAACAACATGAATGATTCAGTCTGCGAAATATGAAACCAGATTCAGCAAATTTTACTTTGCACTGAATGCTACATATATGTGTAATGATTAGAAGCACTCTCCTAAAGAGCAACATTGAGGATTCTTGAAAACATCATCTATCAAGGGAGACGGAAAGGCTTTGACTCTCTCTCTCTCTCTCTTTCTCTCTCTCAAGCACTTTCATAAAAGGCAACATTGAGGATTCTTGAAAACATCATCTATCGAGAGAGACGGAGAGGCTTTTAACTCTCTCTCTCTCTCTCTCTCTCCCTCTCTCTCTCTCCCTCTCTCACTAAAGTCCTTTCCTACTTTCTGTTCACTCCCTTTGCTCTCAGCATAAAAACATGTTATTCAGTAAAGCATACTTGCACTTCATCATGCTACAAAAACATAGTAGAAGCTCTTATTCTTCAAGAGTCTCCTGGAAGCACCAAGAGAAAAAAAATCATACGCAGAAAGACAAAAGGGCATTCATTCTCTCTAAAGTGCTTTCTGTTCTCTCCGTTTGCTCTCATCATAAAAAGAGAAATTCAGTAAAGTAGCTGCACTGCATGCTACACAAACAGATTGGAGTCTCCAAAATGCAACATGAGGAAACATTCAGTAGAGAACATATACTGGATGCTATTGACAGGATTTATCTAAATGGAAAATCTGGTCATACTTTGCAGACAAGAATAAATATTATTGAGTGTATGCCACAAGTCCCCCTTTTCAATATTCCATTATTTCCATTGAAAAATCTACAATAATGTTATAAAAGAAAAAGGCACTAGTTTAGTTTCTACATCCTTTCTCAATATAACAATTTCAATATTTCAAGAAATCAACAACTAAAACAAACAACACCACACAACCCTAAGAAGTGAGAGAATGTGAATTATGTAGAAGGAAAAGTTCTTGTTTGAATTATTATCACCTGCCAGTAGATGCGAATATTCACACGCTGTTTTACAAGCGACATCATCAAACACTCCAATGAAAGAATTAAATATCCTTTAGGTGAAATAAAACTTGCAGAAAGTGAGATAATCCAATTATAAATCCATATTCACAACTATAGACTGCTTCTTCCTTGAGAGAATCCATATACATGTATGCAGAGTTTTCTTGAATGTTGAATCAAGCAAATATGACAGAAACTTCACATAGAGATTGGACATCACAGGCAGTTCACAAAGTCACCTCTATTTTCTTAACCAATATAGAATGTGTAGTCCCATCCATTCACTTTTGAATTTTAACTGTTCTCTCTGTCACTTCTCACTGATACATGACCGTGGTGATATTTACATAAACCATTGAAAATGATTCACGGGGTATCATTTCAATGGAGCGAGACGCCTTGAACTCTAGAAGGTGTCTGAGGGTTGTCAAGACAAACAAAGATCTATTTTTAATGTACATCAATGCTAAACGGCTTCACTCCAAATATCAACGTATGGCAGACGTGAACCAAAACAATGTTAACCGTTCTTAACTGTCTCATTGCCACAGACAGATACAGAAAGTCTTTCTAACAAATTTTTGAGAGGTTTCTAATGATGGTACAATTTTGGTGGATTGATGTATTTGGCATGTACAATACTACAGTCTATTCATATCTTAGCCTGATATGCAGTTCTTTATTTTTTAACTTGCTAAAACAGATTGAAGTTATTTTTAAACACACTCCAAAATAAGTTAAAAATGAATGGAAATCATTGAAAATTTTCCCATCTATGAGAAATGATGTTTTCTTCAATGCACATGTTCTATTAATGTAAAGAAAAAACTTGTGACACAAAACTTTCCAAATTGTGCAAAGTTCTTTGCAAAATATTGTGGAAATCTTATCTTTTTCAATATTTTCATTCCTATGCCCTTATCATAAACATGAATTGAATGTTAACAAGTCCAGATTATAGATTTAGATGCCCAACCATGGAGCGCCCTGTTAAAATATTAATCAACATCTAATATTTTGATGGCATTTCTGATTTTGCGAAAGATAAGTACTCAAATTTTGACATACTATAGAAATAGTAAATTCATATCAATATTTCGCAAAGTACTAGAGAAATCCTATTCCAGGTGCTATTCATGACCCATGCACCAAGCTAGTAATCCAAGGTTACAAGATTCCACCAGATTAATGTGAACGCCCCCACCAATGGAATATCATGCATTGTTGAATATAGATGGAAACCTCATGTGCATTTAGCAGTCTGGCATTAGCTGATTAACATTTTCTGGGATAGAGAGAGAGAGAGAGAGAGAGAGAGAGAGCTGGGAATGTAATTCGCATCAGAGCATTAGCATCAATCGTCACACCTCTATATCTCACTAGATAAAAACCTGAAAAGATCTCTGTCCTCATCAGCTCGAGTTTGCCAAATAACCCACAATTTTAACTATCCCAATCGCAAATTAACCAATTAATTTGCGTCTTCATCAGCCCTGGTTCCAAAATATCCCGCTACTTCGGAAACAGCTGGCTAATTTGCACCCGTCCGAGCTAGTTTGTGATGAGGGTATCGGTTTGGTGAAGATGCAATTTTGAGTCTGAAAATAGCGGGTTATTTGGCAAATTCGAGCTGATGAAAACGGGCCTTCTATAGTGGAGGGATCCAATTTCTACACTTTCGCAATCGATATCCATGAAAATGCCTCATCGGTTGCGTGAGGCCAAAACTATGAAAAATGCAACAGGGGAATTTTCCAATTAACCAGATGGGATGTGCAAGCATCCATCTAAGTTTGGCAATAGTATCTCTATAAAATTCCACCATATGACCACAAATAATTATACAACTCATGCATATTTTAATGTAATTCCAGTGAATTGATGTCTTGCTTGGGATAGAGAAAACTAGCCATGAAAAAGCATTCCTATTAAGGTTTATACAAGACAGGGTTGAGATGCAATAACAAAATCGCATGAGAACTGAGGCATATTTGGGAGTAAATATAAGCCAGAATTGCAGAGAATACAAATCTATGGTGATAACTAAGTTTAGAGTCAATAAATTGCTACTATCAAAACTGAGATCAAATCCCTGAGAAAGTGCTTGAAGATCCTTCACACCTCAAAAAAAATTGTTAAGATTTTAATAATAAAGTTTTAATTCATGAGAGCTACTAAATGTATAGAATTGGTAAAGGCAAATGTAGACAGATCTAAGCAATTATCTTAATCCCATCTAAATCACTTGGAACATTGTAATACAGGGTCACTATACAGGAAAAATACTGTAGATTGTATTAATTCTAACAATGCATTTCTCACGGGTACAAATGGGAGAGAAGTTCCTAAAAACCGAGACTTGAAATTCAATTCTTATAAAAATGACATTATACCCCAATCTAAACAAGCATTTGCTCCGTGACTAGCTCTCTTACGTTTCAGAGCATGGTAACCAAAATAGCACATAATGTAAAACATATGCAATAGTATGTTGTCTGGAGGAAGGTGGAAGGGAGTTAACTCTCTATCAAAGAACATAAGTTAACGCCCCTCTGGTTCCAAACAGAGAGTATTCAAGATGTGTGCTCTAGATAATGTAGTGATGCATGCCAGATACAGATGGCTGAAGCGAACCTTTATAACAAGCAAGCCCTCTTTCCAGGGATTCTCCTTACAACTTCCAATATGTTTTGTACCGGTATGTAAGAGCAAGCAAACACCTATAAAGGCAACCATTAGGCTTAGACCATTAAACACTGAGCCATTGAATGCTTAGAGTCAAAAGACCATATTTCCTATAACATACAATACTAGCACCATTCTATAGAGTTCTCCTATATACCAAAGACTGACAATTAAGCCCTTGATACACTGTGCAAGTACAGATGGAGGAAAGGTACAGCTGTATTCCAGAATAGATACATGGCCCAGTGAAGCCTGGTAACTGCATTAATGAATGAAGAGATACATGTATGTATATTCCAAGTAGTATGATCCCATGGTATCACACTCTACCAGTAGAGCACATTCTGTGGTCACATAGGCATCCCTGAAACTTGAAGCTGATGCATGGTCTCCTTTCAATAAGGCAAAACAAAAACAAAGTTGATCAAAGCTTTCCTTTAAAGACTTCTTTCAAAGAACAATTCCTAAGAATCCATATGAGATCTTTCAAAGACATTCAGCTCATCTAAATCTTCTCTTCACACACATTCTATTATCATAGGCATCACTGGAACTTGAAACTTATGCATGGTCTCCTTTCAAAAAGGCAAAACAAAAACAAGAACAAAGTTGGCCAAAGCTTTCCTTGGAAACTTCTTTCAAAGAACAATTCCTAAGAATCCATATGAGATCTGCCAGAGAAATTCAGCTCATCTAAATCTTCTCTCCACACACACTTTATAATCTGCAACCTAAAGTCATTACATGTATGTTCCAGGGATGTTAGTACAGCATAAAACAAAGAGACAAATCCAAAGATCTAAAAACAAATGATGACAGAGATAATTGACAAGGTCTCCTGAATGCTCCAAAATAAGAAGAAGTTACATGGTATATAGATCCATTCGTGCACACAACAATTCCAAGAGATTGAGAGACAGAGAATGCAGCTAGTATTATATATATCCACAGAGTGATGAGGTGTATACCGGTACTGGTAGTGGTAGTAGTAGCTAGATGTTTTGGGGCTCGATCGTTAATGCGTGACCGTGTGACTCTACCAGTCAGATTGATGATGCTGCAGGAGGGAGGGATGCATGCATCCAATCTATACCAGCCCCTCTCTCTCTCTCTCCTTCTTTCGCAGTACCTGCACTCTTCTACCCTCCTTCCTCTCTCTCTCTCTCTCTCTCTCTCTCTCTCTTGCTCTCCCTCTGTACATATCATGTTGTTTATCTGTCTGTCTGTCTGTCTCAATCTCTCTCTCTCTCTCTCTCTCTCTCTCATACTAATTGTGTGTATGCTCAGACCCTTTCTGACCAACTAGAAGCAAAGTACAGTGAATCAAATCTCAATCTTCATAAAAATACTACAATTAGGCAAAGTGGCAATTTATAGACCACCTGGGTCTCTTGCAAATCATGCAAAATACCCCCTGACTAGCCTTTGCCCCAGTAATCAGGCTTTATAAATGACTGAGAATGATTCAGAGTCTGGACTCACAGACTATATTCTTTCGTCTCCTCCGGCCAGGTCTTGCCTTGACGATGAAGGTGTGTCAAGTTTCTCTCAGCTGGTGGAAAGGAGGCATGCCACTGGGGCCACAAGTCACCTCCACCGAGTCTTCATACCAGACTCTGTTTGACACCAATCAAAGCCACAACGCTCAGAATATGACGATCAACACCCCCAGAGCACAACAAAAGACAAGTTGCCCCCTAAACCTTAAAACAACAATCAGTAATGAAAAATAACAAATTAATCAATCTCAAAACACAGGAGTTTTATCCATACTTAAAGTAGCCCTTCGGAAATGAAACTTTTATTTTTATCAGGGGGGGGAGGGGGGGGGGGGGCTAAACCCTTAAAATACCCTCTCCTTGAAAATACACAAATATTGCAACAATTTAGGATGAGGGTGCTGTCACCATCTTGGATTTGGAATGTACCGGTAGCCCAATAAAAGGGATTTCTTAACAAGGTTTAATCCCAACATACCATTTGATGCTTAATCCCTTTCCATCCTATTAAATATGTAAATTTCATCTTGTATTCTGCATTCTCTCTTAACAAAAACACAGTATTAAAGACAGCAAATATCTTATTTATTTTCTATGTGCAAAATTAAATAAACTTTTTCTATATCATTTTGTACATTGCTTTCCTTCAACGACCTACACATCATGATCAAATCTGTTTTCATTCAAATGCTGATAACTATTTGTAAGCCACAAAAATTGTTCCCTTCAAAAATAATTCTCACATTAAAAACGTACAAAGTGGAGGGGTATAACAAGACTATATTTCATCGTTGAGAGCAAGTACCCCGACCCTGATTTGTTCATACCTGAACCAAGCAAATTTATGATGAGAAAACAATTTATTACAATTAGTATGCGCAAGAGCAAGATGGTCTATGAATTGTGACCTGTAGAATTATAAATGGTGTACTGCTTACTGCTTGCATCGAAGCCAATGCTAACAATTATCCTTGGGCCGGGAGCCCGGGATGAAGAACACGCTAATGCATTTGTCTGATGTCTCCCTAATTGAGTTTTCTAGAGTTTGCGTACAGATGAGAAATAAACGTGTCTTTAACTATCTCGCGCTAAAGGGAAACATCAACGTTACGCTAAATTATGGAAAGAAGTTTGCCATCACTGAGGTACGCTTTTTCAATACTGAAATTTTATAGCTTACTACATACTTCTTGTAGGGATTCTACGTTACCTTCTCTTTCTTCCATTCTCTGCCTCTCTGATACTTTTTCTTCCTCCCCCCCCCCTGAAACTTCATTATCTGAATACCCTATCTTTCAACCAATCTGATTCCCCTCCCCCCTTTTCCTATACTTTTTGTTGACTTTGCAAAGATCACTACATATTTTTTATATTTTTTTATCACTTCTTCCATCAATATATATTATCTGGAATACCAGCTTAGGTAGATGTATATCATATACACAGGAATGTAGGACTTGGATTTGAGAAATGAGTATAATAAAAATAGGTGCTTAGTGTCATAAACAATTAAAAATTTAATCCATATTATTACTATTATCAAAACTATATTCTCTTTAAATCATTTCACCCCTCGATATATGAATATTACTATCTCATGAAAAAGTAGGCCTCGCTTCATTACTCAGCCACTCACAAGCTCATCTGCTTCCCGACTAGATCAAGAATTTTTCACTTAACGAAGAACATTTACATCCCCTCTGTGATTTGAATCTCGACCCAGGTGACATCCACAGTGACTCATTAATTCCCCCAACGACCAATCATCTTCTTTATCGTCAATTCATCACGTATTTTCCAACATCGACAGATCGAATGTACGTCTTCGGGTTGATGTCCTCTTCTTCTGATTCTCTCCTTCTTCTTTTTCACTATCATGTAATTGTAAATTACAAAATCTCTAACCAAATGTGTGAGTTCATTTCTTTTCTCTTGTATTCTTCTTTAAATTGTTATTGCATTTTCTCTTCCTTTTTCCTATCTTCCTTTTCATCAGTACCTGTCAGTAATGCCTGATTTGCTAAAAATAGAATACATCTATTGCAAATGTTGTACAGCTGTATATGGAAATCTGTCAATATTATTATAACTATTAATAGTACTACTTTCTTCTTCTTCATCCCTTTTCCCCTCCATCTTCTTCTTGATATCATCATCACAATCATAATCATTATTATCATTATAATGTTGTTTACCCACAAAAGCCTCATCAGCATCAATGCTTTTCTTCCTGATCGAGGGCCCTGCAATTACTGTTACCCAAGCAATGGTCAGGTATACCCAACTACCCATTAACGCCCGAGTGGGTATATTGACAAATGTGGACCAATGTATCAAAATAACAATAATAACAATAATAATAATTGGGTTTATACAGCATTATCATCAGTATCACTATCATTATATATCAATTGAGATTACTGAGATTATATATACTGCCATAATGACCAAAATAATTTCAAAAGGGTAAAAAAAAAGGATTAATTCTTAATTTGTAGATGAGATAAGTACATGTATCAGTGCAATATTATCAGTCTGCAAAGATACATCCAATATTTATCACTTGGGAAAGATATGGGGAAGCCATTAAAGATTGTAATGAGAAACACACGTTTCTCATCATCAGACGTCAGATGCTACTTGAAAGTAATTACTTCAAACCTCAAGAGCTAGATTCGATTTAGTGACCAGCTGAGATTGCAGGATGAAGGGGGGGGGGTACTGTCAAGAATCAGTTGTGTTCACACTACCCAATGCACCAAAAAAACGTATTTTTCGTATTGATCTTTGAAGAAGAAAAAAAATATAATTTTATTTTTTACATTTCATTCGTTACAATAATTTCTTTGGGTATAAAATCTTTGATTTCAGAATATTGTATGCTGAGAGCAGGAGGGGCATTATTCAATTTTAAAAAAATGATGAAAATGATGTTAATAATCAACAATAGTCACATTTATATAGCACTTAATACTAATGCTAATTTCTAGAAATAAATTTGAAAAATGAACTTATAAATGCTTTCACTACCACCCTTCTGGCTCACAGCAGACAATTTACTATCTTTGTTTCTATATTTGTTTATATACAGGACGAAATTTTCATGAAATAATAAAATATATAATAGGCAAACTTTGTGACTTCATATGATTCACACCACAATAGCTTTTCACATGATGAGCTTAAAAAGCAGTGTGAACCCAAGCTCACCAATTACCACTATGCACTTCTAGCCTCTTTCCAGCGGTGAAGGGTTTTCTATTCAAGGAATCTGGCACAAACAACTTTCATCAGATAAGCAAGACATTCTATGCCGGACTTCATTTGGCAACCCATTTATGGAAGCGCCAGGAAAGGAGGTTAATTGTTTTTAAGACGGAGGCACCGTCTCACTTTCCTTGAAACTATACCCCCCTCTGAAAAACAAAATTTCCTTCTGGAGAGCACAAGGTTTGTAATAAACACTCTGAAATTGTGAAGTGGGGATAAATATTATTTGTTGATTTGATTTTCTATAAGAGAAAATATGGAGGGTGATCTTGAGAACTGTGTCAATAAACAAACAGAAGGATAATCTTTGACGTCATTGGGACTAGTGGTTGGCTAGAGTTTCTTCCCAATAACCACACATTGACATTCAGGGGGCCATAAAGAAGAGGGTTTCATCATCATTAAACGTTGTTTCATAAGATAGAAATTAAAATGATAAGGGGAGTGATGAATAGGATGTCTGGGATTAAGAAATTCAATTTTATGGCAATTTTGAAAACTAAGATTGTGATGTCGATGAGGATTGTGATGAAGGTATTGACGATGATAAGAATATGAAGATGATTATTGTGTTGGTGATGATGATGGTGATGTGGATAAAATATTCATTGAAACTGCAGTGATCTTTGTTTGCTCTTTTAAAAATTACAATCAGCAACTTGTATTTTCAATTAAATCCATTTATAAATCTTGAAGTAATTTACATTCAGTCTTCTATTCATTTCCGACAGAACAATCAGTATATACAATCATGACAAAAAGATCAATAAAAGAAACCAATGTACTTTAATATAATGCATTTTGCAAATCAATAATCAAATGTATGCATTTGCTTTAAATCATGTATGCTTTTATGTAATGAAAAACTGTGGAGAATTATCTTTTTTGCTAAGCCTGCCGGTTGTGATGATGATGAACAAGATGATGAAATAATGATGATGATGATTGTAGTAAAAATCATCACATATCTTCATACTTTCATCAAGTCTTCAAAAAGCAATTCTGCAAGACCACTGCTGAGCGATTACCCAGAAGCCCTATCCAGCATCTGTGATTTATTAAGAAGCAGCCGTAACCAGCCTTGTTCTACATTGACCATGACATTTTCTCCATTCTAATGAAGTCAGCTGGACCAGTCATTATGAGCGGTCAAGGAATTCTTTTAAATCAAAATTTGAAAAGACATCACAAAAAACTGAAAAGATTAAGAAAAGTGCCAAGCAGAAATTGACCAGTAAGAAAAAGACATCGCTTGCAAATAAATCTTAATTATAAACTTTATGGCTTGAGGGAGCAACTTTAAAACTTTATAAGTCTTTGTTTATATTTCAAGTCCATGGGAGACAGATACAAAATTGATTTAATTTCCTTTCTTAGTTCCCCTCATCAGAATATTGCTTCTGTGTCAATTTAGGTCAAAATGAAATAACAACCTTCTCCAACCAATAGGTATTATACATATGTATTCAGCTGCTGAATATGCGATTATCTTCTGTTGTAATATATTTAAAAAACGGGAAGAGTTGAAGCAGCAGAAATAGGGATAAATACATAATAATAAACCCACTGATTAAATTTGTAATATTTTTTGCCTCAATTAGTGTCGTAAAAATGTATTCTTCTGGAAATATTAAATTTTGACAAAAGAGAGGGAGTCTCTGATGTATGTAGGCTATGTGATCATGCTTTGGTGATCTGTACATATCGTCGCTGTTTTCACGAAGTGACGGTAGTGAAAAAAAATTGCATTCACTTTGCGTGACGATTTTCCTCACTACCGTCACTTCGTGAAAACAGTGACGATATGTTGATACATAACATGAGTCAAAATTTGATAATATTGGTTCAAAGTGTGTTGGAAACAGGTGAGGGATCATTCCATAAATCTTGAACTGTCACTGAACTTTATTTCTCAATACTGGGCATATGACAAAAACCACATCCCAAAGAGAGAAAAGGTACAAGAAGATTCATCTGGAATAGATGTCCACATGGAAAGGAGTTTCTCCTGCATGACTGACGATGATGATGATGTCACCGACCGCACAGTTCAAGAATAGTCCTTAAATACGTGGATGTGACACGTCTGAAGTTTGCGGGCAAGTGTTGGATGTTTGCAAGTGCAGACACCTTTTAATTGGTTCCAAGAAAGTGAGCGAGGGCCTGGCGTTTTTAGAGAGGGAGAGAGAGCGAGCACCTGGGCAAAATTAGATATGACACTACACAAACTTTATCAAGTTTGAGTCACACATAACTTACCCCAACACCACTTATTTAACCCTTTGCTGGCTTTGGTCAACCAAATGAAACAAATAATGGACTGCCGCAGTCCACTTTAGCACACATACAGTGTGCATGTATAATGTAATCCAACCAATGTGGAAGTCTGGCAGTTTTAGTCAATGCCACACAAAAGATATAACTCTCGTAACTTTAAAAGTGTATAATATGGAAATGCATTTCTTTCTAACAGGATTAAGCGAAATACAACCAATTAATTGCCGGAAAACTAATAAACAGGTCAATTTCTAGTGAATACATTAGCACTGAAAAACTAATTTTAATAGCCCTTTTAACAAATAATGGATTGGATAAAGAGTACCCTGGTAAGTAATTACAATTAAAGGTAATCACAATCTGACCGTCCTGCAGAGTCCAAGGATATTCTCTGTCTGATAGGAAAGCAGTTATGTTTTTGATTGATTGACCACAAGTTTATAACAAAAATTGAAACAATTCCTGTCTGTGGGAACATAATATTTGACCAGTTCTCACTCACTCACTAAATAAATAAATCATTATTTGTGAAAGGTCAACAAAAATAAAAACATTTGAAATTACCATATATTCCTAATTAGACTAATTTCCAGCTTAAGTCCAAATTGGAACCAAACTTAAAGTTTACAACAGCGGCTTGGGGAAAAAAAAGTCAAGTTAGAGCCTCGATGCTCTCATGTGTAGCACAAGTCCTCTTGCTTATCATGTCCTTCGGATAGGATGTAAATTTCTTATGTACTATTCTTCTTACTGGTTGTGAAATTTCCTTTAGATCCATGTCAATGTTTGGCATGTCCAAAATAAGGTCAAGAATAAAATGGATAAAAAGGCCTAAGTGCGAACCTGGAAAATGTAATTAATTTCAGAACAATAACAATTTTGTTGTTCTTGTTCTGTTTTTTGTTTGTTACAATAATCAATCATATTATGAAAAGTGTATGAAACGTGCTTGAAGTTAAAGTTAAAGGTCATCACATCCAACTCGTCATCTTCATATACCGGTAAAACGTATTTCTGATACGATAATGCTGCTCACCGATGCATAATGATCACGAGGGATATAACACACCTTTCCTATTGTCTGTCACTCATTCGTATCGCGGTCAGATTTCCGCTAATGCTGAATCACTAGTCCAAAGCTTCCTGCTCGTACACGAGACACAAAGATAATACCATTACCATGGCAACCTCATTACACATTCTTAGGGGTAAATCCTGCAGTCCGTTGGGGGATTCCATAATTTGCAACAACGAGGACGATCGTCATGAGGTATGGTATATATATATATATATATATATATATAGATGATGTGGTCACTCTGTAGCATCCATACATCCACTGTGTTACAAATTAATCACATTGTGACCTATCACGTGGTTCAATATATTATCAAATCAATATCACTTTAATATGTTGTTTGTTTGTTTGTTTTACCTGACTGCTAAGAAAGCATGTGTATTCTTGTAAGTAAGCAATCTGTGGACAGATGGCTTTAAGTCCTCTCCGAGGGACTTGGTAATGAGGATTATTGCTTTACCAAAAGGGCACTGGCGCATCGACTTGGTTTTGAACCTGGGACCTCCCAGTTATGAGACCACTGCTCTACCACTGAGCCACCATGCCTCCTTATAGCAGTTTATAATGGATGGATGCCGAAAATGGATAGTGAGCGACATGTCTATTTTATTTCATTGTTATTGTTTTCGTAACCTAGAAATATTATTGTCTAATGACAGTTTATGATTGGACAGTAAAACATCTTTCTCATTTGCATTATCATTTGTTCATACGTTATAATTTGTACATACATCAGGAACATTTTAATGTAAATAACTATATCATTATCATTGAAGTTAAAATAATTTCTCGACCAAGGGGCCCTATATCGCCAGGGCCCTTAGCCACAAAATTATTTTAACTAAAAATACCTGTCAAAATAAAATGACAAATGCATTAAAAAAATTATACATTTGGGCTAGTGCCCAGAATAGATAATTTATTACCAGGCAATTTGTTTTACAGTATTAATTCTGAAATGAAGAAAAAAAAATAGTGCAAAGGGATGGCGGCACTCAGCAACTTTCAAAGAAGTAGTGCTCCAGAGTTTCAGAGAAGAATTTAAAATTATCAACAGCTCCCCCTCTTGTCTAAAGACAGTATAACTTAGCTAGGGGCCAATAGGGTTTCCTCTAGGCTTTTCTGATAAAGTGGAAATAAATAAACTTGAAACTTGAATATTATTTCAACATAATGCCTGCTGAGAGCCACATGGCATCAAATAGTAAATAACAATAATAATAAAAATACAGCATTTAGAAACATAAGAACTTAGCACTATGTAAATGTTACTAGTATTATAATTATCAAATAATTCAATTTTAATTTTATACAGTACTATATATATCTTTTTAGCTCTCAGTAGTTTACTTTTCTACAACTCCCTCTCTGTTATTTATTCTCACAATCTCTAAAATCATATCTGCAAGTATAACTCCTAGACATATCATCAGATTCCCCAAATCAAGGCAACCTTTGCCAAGCGTCTGTCAGAAAGACTGAATATTGAGGAAGCTATTTATAGGACGAGAAGGAAAGGATTTCTAGTGAGTCCTGTGATAGAAGGTGCGTTTAATTGACAGAAGAGAAGGAGGGGGCAGGACGTGGGTTTATGGTGGGCGGGGGAAGGTCGTCAGTAGAGTGTAAATGAGATCAACGTTCGTTCAGAGGCAGTGATGCTGCTGAAATTTGCGTTATACTTGGCCATAATATCTTACATTTTTTAAATCTCCCACAATAATGAATAATAAATAATAATAGCTCACATTTATAATGCGCCTAATACTTTGTTTCTAGGCGCAGTAAATATTATTACTCCGGTCATCGGATTCAGGCTTACCATGAATAAGCTTGTTATGTCACTTTATATATATTGTTGTAAAGTTTGAAATGTTGCATCCTTTCATCATGAAATAGCCAGTTTCAAATGGTGAAGTGTTTAAAAGTTGAGAGAAAAGAAGAAATAAAACAAAATTTAAAGATTCAGTGTGTGCTATGAATAAAAGTGATGTCAATAGATACTAGCCTCCTCCCCCCCCCCCCCAACAAAACAAAAAAAAATAGAAAAGAAAAACAATAAACAATGAGGTTGTAATTTTACAGTTACTAGTAAAGAAACATGTTTAAAAACTGGGAAAAAATAAAGGTAAGATGTTCAAAAGTGTAAATAAAAGGTAAATAAAGCAATACATATCACGAACAGACCTGGAAAAAAAAAACACAGATGACAAATATCTGTCAACACAATCCAAAATCTTATCAATATGGCAAAAAATGAAGCAATTTAATATTCAATACTGGCCTTGGGAGGCTAAACCTGGAACATCTTATGAAAGATTAAATCTATTAAGGCCAAAAAAAGTAGAGTAAGGAAAGGAAAGGGAGTGGAAGGAAAAGGAAGGATAGAAACTCTGATATCTTGAAAGCTGATGATTTATAAATTTCAGAGAGAATACTGCCCCTCACAGTGTGATCAAGTAGTGACCAAAATATCAGTTCTATATACAGAAATGAGGCACCAGTTTAACTCTAAAAGAAGGTTAGGTCAAAAATTTATCAGCACCAGAAATAGAAATAACTTCAAACTTTGCAGTCTGCAAAACAAACACCAAAAGATGCTTCTCTTGTAATATATACCATAGTTGTACATGTTTTAAATGTATCCATGTAAAAACACTTCTTGTTTATTAAGTGTAGCTCTTTCGGAGTTCCGTAAAACAAGCAATATTTCATTACATTGGTTTTTATGTGTTGCATGGTCTGGTCTTTTTTTAACCACAACTCATTTCCAGTTTCGAAGAGAAGCTACCTACTACACAGGCAGGTTTCAGGAAAGGTAAATCAACCACCGACCAAGTAGTCAGGCTTGTAAACGACATAGAGACGGCCTTCCAGAAGAAGCAGAAGTTTGGTGCAGTTCTTGTCGACCTTACTGCGGCATTTGACACAGTATGGCACCGTGGCTTATACCTCAAGACCCTGCAGACCATTCCAGATGTAAGAATCGTGAAATTCATCATGCTGCTTGTACAAGACCGGTCATTTGTCCTCGAAACATCAAACGGCGAATGCAGTAGGAAGAGGAAACTCCGCAATGGTGTGCCGCAAGGCTCTGTCCTCGCTCCGATACTTTTCAACATCTATGTCTCTGATATGCCCAAGGGGGAATGCATGCAGTATTCCTACGCAGACGACACCGCACTGGGGTTCAACAACCACTCCTTCGAAGCAATCGAAACATCACTGGAGAAGGACCTGAAAATGCTAGCCGAGTTCTTCAACAGATGGCATCTCAAGATAAGCATACCAAAGACTGTATCCGTCTTCCACCTGGCTAACCGATGCGCCAACCGAGAGCTGAATATCTCACTAGATGGGTCTAGGCTGAACTTCGTCTCAACACCAAAGTACCTAGGTGTCACTCTTGACCGAAGCCTCACCTTCCACGAGCATGCCAAAGCCACAGCTCAAAAGACCCAAGCCAGAGTGTCTCTCCTAAAGAAGCTTGCAGGGACCGGATGGGGAGCTAATTTCACCACCCTTCGCACCTCCACTCTAGCTCTTGCCTTCTCCACTGCCGAGTATGCTGCACCTGCATGGAGCCACAGCACCCATGTACACAAGGTTGATGTTGTCCTCAATGATGCTATGAGACTAATCAGCGGAACACTCACTGCAACACCAGTCAGCAACCTGCCAATATTATCTGGCATACCACCAGCTCAGCTCAGACGAGATGCGCAGTATGCTAAGCTTGCCCAAAAGCATGACAGAGATAAATGCCTTGTTCCTGCCCCCTCTTTGAAGGACAGCGTCTCCCTAGAAGACACTTTGCAACACAGGCTGCTGAGCTGCGGCCTGAGAACCCCCCCCCCCCCCCCCCCCCTCCACCTTAGCCACTTGGATAACAAAACGCTGGTCAGACCAGTGGAATTTGTCCACTACCAACCTGAAGGAGTTCATCCCAAAGCCCTGTGCAAAACCAAGTGGCAGCGACCTCCCAAGAAAAGCCTGGGTCAACCTAAACCGTATCAGAACTGGAGTTGGCCGCACACAATATTTCCTACATAAAATTGGAGCTGAATCATCACCAAACTGCGCCTGTGGAGAGATCCAAACTATGGATCATGTCATTGATGATTGTCCGATCTACAAATCCCCCCACGGCGCTTCCGGACTTCGTGAGCTCGATGATGAGACGATCTGTTGGCTCAATAAGGATCTTCCTATCTAGATGATGTACTCCCTGATTTTCTTTGCACGAACGAACGAACGATTTCCAGTTTTCCACAGCTCCTTTTGGAGCTTAATTCCGGAGCTAAATATCGGTCATCGAACCTGTGTATTTCTTCCCACCGTCATTAGAATTCCAAACACAATGTAGGGTTGTGCAATATGTTGTGATACATATAACGACATACTGAATATAACAAGTAGCGCCCACCACAAAATAAATTGGACACTCTGCGATGAAATTCATCAATTATGTCTCGATTTTGACAGTAGCGGGAGGAAGGATAGACATAAATCTAGTTTTTGTCTTCTTTGTTAGACATGGATATCTTTGCACAGGAAATTAATGAATACAGGAAGCCAAAGAATTGCGGTTATGGAGTAAAATGACACATTAGAAGTGGAATAGGAAAAATTGCAGGACTCTACTCTCTTTATGCGTCTGTATCTATATCTTATATCAATGTAATACAATTCAAAGCAATAAATGAATAGATACTCTTGATTCAAAATAATGCTTTTAAATTAGTTGAAAACAATTCGTCTTCATTGTGAAGTACTTCTAAATTGTACCATTAAGAAACCTAGAAACATTTATTATCACATATTGCTGGTACATTACACTGGTCCATTTTCTTATTCTTTTCATCATCATTTAATTTAGTATGCATTATCCGATAAGGCAAATATTATGGTCATTATTCACAAAAGAATTTAGAAATTTCAGAAGTAAACTAAAGATCCCTTTTCATATTACCGGTATTTAACATTTTAATAATAATATTTCACATCAATACCTTTTCCAAACTTCCATAGACCACAGGGTCATAAATCTTTGTCAAGTTAGATAATAAATGAAATATATAAAAAAACAAATGTTTGTGGCTATTCTCAAAACTTCTTGTTATCTTGAGGCAGGTCAAACGAACACTATCTGAGGCCCATGATCTAATTTTCCTAAAGAAAATATGAGATGAGCAGACTCAATAAATCTCCAAAACAGCTACTAATGGATTGAAGGGTCATGTAAATCACATTATCTGCTTAGGGCCAGAAGGGTTGTAACCAACAGCGATAAACATACAGCAGAAAACAGCAGCACCGTGACGCCCTTCTCGTTCTCACATGAAGTGCAGACAATATTTCACTCGACTAATTGCACTGAGGTTATCATCATACATGATCTTTAGTGCGAACAGTAATACAAAAAGATAGTGTTTAACAAGGACCAGACTGCCAAGATTAACACTTCAATTACCAACCTCCCTGGTACATATACCCCCCTCTTTCGGACTACAAAAATTCACTGTATAGCTAGGAATAAGTCTTTTTCTAATCTGAGCATTGTATAACCAAATGTTGTATAATATAGCAAACAGATATTTGTGCATTGTATTGAGCGAAAATTAAATAAAGAATCAGGATTAAACTTCTAATGTGAATGTTTCATTATGCAATTTTAGTATAAATTTCTTAAAATTAAGCCCTGTTCAGATGATCTGTGGTAAACTGCTGCGTTTAAAAAAAAATGATGATGGAAGAGTAAACGCTTAACATTTCTGTATCATATAACACAGAGTTCAGTGAAAACACAGGACCTACTTTGTTGTGCATATATTTGCCACTCATTTACTGTATTTCACACATTACAACAAACACAAAAAACAATGCAGTGCAGTGCTTTACCATGACATATAAGTGAACATAGTGTGAATAGGTTATGATAAAAAAAAGAGATGAGAACATTGATGAGACAGGTTTTTGTTTGGCTGGCAGGTGAGGATAAAGAGCTCAAACGAAAGCTAAACTAGCCATGATCAAGTCATTAGTCATCGTGATAACTGAACCAGGGGGACATACATTAGGCTAGCAGACAAGGATCAAAGGTGTTGACATGGGTCCTTCCCACACATCCTCTAGCCCTCTCAGTATCGGTCTCTACCCTCCCCCCACTCCCCCTTTCTCTCTCTCCCCCTCTTTCTCTTCCTCACTCACTCTCTCTCTCTCTCTGTCTCTCTATCTATCTATCTCTGTCTCTGTCTCAATCTCTCTCTCTCTCTCTCTCTCTTTCTCACTGTCTTTTGTTTTTCTTTCATCCTTTCTTTCTTTTGTATTCCTTTTTTCTGCCTTTGACATTATAATTAATCTGAAACCCCTATCTTTCCTTTTCTGTCTCTTCTTTCTGGATGTGTCATTTTCTCTCTTCATAACACTAACAGTTAGTTTATAGTTCATTTTTCTCTCCATCACTCCTTCTTTCTGTCTTCATTTTCTCTCCTCTAGGGCTTCTTATTTGATTGCCTTTCTTCTCCTCTCTTACTCTCTCTTCTCATTGATGTAAGCAAGGATTATTGTCAAAATTACATATGGTATTTGTGAGTACAATTCATATTTTGTTGTGTCAGCAGGATTTCCTTCGTTTAAAAGACAAGAAAGCTTTATGACCAAGAAGTGGAATGCCAGAGCATGATTATAAACATTTCTGACAATTATTTAGTTCAATTCAGTCATAATTTGTGACAATTACAACCCATGAGAGACCTGAACAAATATACAATTTCTGATGTCCTTCCCCATCAAGAATTCTGCTCCTCTGTCTCTCTCTGTCTCTCCCTGCCTATCTCCCACTCCCTCTCTATCTCTGTCTCCATCTTCTTACCTTTTTGAGTCACTTTACCATGGGAGCTCGGATTAAGACATCTATTATCACACAGGGCATACAGAGAGTATTTTTCTCTCTCTTCTCTCTATTTCTTCTCTATCTCTCCTTCAATTTCTCTTTCTCTCTCTCTCTCTATCTCTCTCTGTCTCCATCTTCCTATACCTTTTGGGGTCATTATATTATGTGAGCTAGGGTTAAAACTCATATCCTCTCTCTCTCCCCCTCACTCTCACCTTTTATCTCATTAAAACACTTAACACCACAATGGGCATAACATCTTTCTATATTTTGGAGACATTACGGGAGCTTGGATTAAGACACCCATAATCACGATGGGCACAACAAGAGTTTCTCTTCCTCTCCCTCTCCCTCCCTCTCTCTCTCTCCCCCTCTCTACATTTCTCGCTCTTCCTATTCTTCTCTGTCCCTCCCTTTTGAGTCATGACATCTTGGGAGGTAGGATTAAGACACCCATCATCACAATGGGCACAGTGAGAGTTCAAAGAGACATCATTATCACAAAAACCTGCCAAGAATGAAGTTCCAGGGGAACGTTTCGTCTCACCTATCATCCATCCATAACCATGACGATCATCAAAGAGAAGGAAAATGTCACACTACTCAGGCATATGATAGCCCTTGGAGGTTGATGTCAAAAAAGGCTATTGTGAAAATTACTTTTCGGCACACACAAACGCTTTTCTATTAAGATTATCCCAAAAATGTTTTCACAGGGTCTACTTAAGGCTTGGGTAGACTTAATTGGGAATTAAGTAATTTTGTTGTACAAAAATGGCATTATAATTTAATAATGATATTGCCAATTATAAGAGGCTGCATATCCACTCATAAGGGAACTCATAAAGCACTCATCAGTAAATACTGGCCATTATATATAAAATTGCGTACAGTATAAGAAAAAATTACTGATTTAAGGAGGTTTGCAATCTAAGGGCTGCTGACATGAATGCATTATACATATATCATATATATATACGTTGATCATTTGTCTTTTTCTATAGCTAGCTTTTTCTTGAAAAATAGGTTAAACACACTTGATTTCACTTCAGATGTGAGTTCCCCTGCAAGAAGGATGTACAAGCTGTGTATTGTCAATAATGGCAGTAACAGCTTTCTTGCAGGCAACTAACATCGGGAGAAAGCTAGTGTTCGATAAAGTGAAGAAACACTACCTTCTTATGATGGCCCACTAATCAATAATGTCTTGTTTTACTCGTAGACGGCAAGTCTAGCAATTTTGGAGGATGTGTCTAAATGCTTGTCTAGCATCATCACCATCTTCTTACTAAAGACACGTTTGACATAAATAAAAGATAGAAAAAAGAAAAATATAGATTTTGAGAGAGGATGGAGAATAGTTAGAAAGTAGAAATACAGAATATAGAGCTCTATATAGGGGAGAGAAGGGGGAATACAGGAGATAGTGTAGAAATAGTAAGATAAAGGAAGGAGGGTTAAGGTACGGATAGACAGAGAGAGAGAGAGGGGGAGAAAGAAGGAAATACATACATGGAGAGAGATAGAAAAGGGAAGGGAGATGACACAGAGAGAGAGAGAGGGAGAGACAGACATACAGAGAGAGAGAGAGGGAGAGACAGACATACAGAGAGAGAGAGAAAGAGAGAGAGAGAGAGAATAGAAAAGAGAGGGAGAGGGGGCAGATAGAGATGGGGAGATTGTGAAATAGTAAGAGACAAAGAGAAAGCAGGTGAAAAAGAAGAAGAAGAAGAGAGTTCCCTCCTCCTTTTGAAAACCTAATGTACATAGGTCTTTCTGATGTCTAGATCAAACTGGAATGGTGCTTGTCGGCATGATTCATATTACCAACCTAGGAGACGTAAATATGTACTTCACAGAGCAAGAGGTTTTATGTTACACTCGACAGAAGTCTGTAAATTTGCATTATGCCTCCGTCTAAATGAGCACCCCTTCCTTCAAATTGAGAAATTTTTATCAAAGGCAAGTTGCTTTTTTTAAACATCTTTAATTTCTTCTATAATGCACATCTCGCTAATGGACGAAAATGGCTTCCTCAATTTGTTTTCAATGCCTTTTTCAACCTACTTATTTTAACCTGCTGACAACTGGATTCTCACATGCACATAGGCTTAATATGGGGCCACCAGGTCCCAGTAGGCAATGAGTTAATGTAAGCGTTCAAGATATAGATTTCAAGATTTTAAGATAATATTTAGTACCAGTGTGGTACCAGTATCTAGCATTGAAGTTGAAACTGTGTGGTTCGTCCAAATTGAAACAGAGCCTCATCGAAAGCTAGGCGACCACAATAACCATCGTCGAGACCTTACAATGTGTTATCATCATTATCTCACAAAAGTTGATGTAGTGCAGCCCACTTATCATAAATAACACTCTTATATTGCATTCACTCTCTAAACAGTGAGAGTCTTGAGACTTTATGTGTGAGAATACACAAGGTACAGGTAATAATGTCTTTAACCAAGCGTTATCTAAACACATTAAAGTCCACAATTGAATCTGTTAGAAACTTAGAATCAATCATAAAGAGTTTAACGATCGTTGAAAAATAAATACTTACATGCAAATATTCAAACATATTCAGATTAGTTGCTAATTCAGATACACAAAAGTAGAGAGGTTACTGGAATGTGTACATTGGAAATAAATTTTAAGAAAGAAAGATTATGTGAAGATGGTGGAGAAGAACGTAAGGTCAACAAAGAGAAAACTGATAACATGATGACAGAGAAACAATAATTAGAAAACATCTATTCAAAAAGGTAGGGAGGAGGCAAATAGAGGAGATGGGGAGAGAGTGGATGGGGAACGAATGAAAAAGGAAGAAACATTCTTTCTCAGCTCCGAGAAAATAGAAACAAATAATTTCCTTACCTTTGGACTGCCATCCTGCTTGGGTTTATCCTTAGCGAGCGTCCCGAAGATGGTGGGCTGTGGGAAACAAAATGGAGATACTTTTAAAAACCTGAAACAATATCCCAGAGCCAAACAAGATTTCCCAGAGGGGTATTTTATACCTTAACCCATTGCTGACAGGAACTAGGTGGTCCCTGTATTAAGCCTATGGGAATGAGAGAAATCAGTAGTTTGTGGGTTAAAGGAATATATTCATCAGACGTATACCTAGAGGTGATAATTAGAGGCAGGTGAAACATAAAATGTTAGACAAATCATAAATGCTACGATGCTACATTTCTTGGTGAAGCAAACGTCTGAAAAGGAAAGATATGGAAGATTTGTGATTTTCAAGATGAAATATTCAAATCACACAAAGTGTGGTAAATGTAGTATATGACAGTGTTTGTTTCATATAGGTATTCGCCTGTTAGACTGGGGTTAATGTTTATTCTATCAGTCTGGCTGAAAGTATTGATTGGTCAAACATACATGTACACGTCTCTATAAAAGAAAAGTGCTGTAACTTTAGGAACACATGAAAATGATGATGGGAGGGGGGGGGGGGCAAGAATAGGTAAATACACACACACAAAAAAAGGCCTTTTTAAATCAAATATTCAAAAATAGATAAAGCAACCATATCATCAGAGGTAAGATATTTGAACATGATATAAAGGTTAAACACACATAAAAATAAACAAAATCTTGTTATGATCAGTCCTAAGTCGACATCTTAAGAAGATAACACAAGTTAAAAATTAAAAAAAGACTTACCGGTAACTGCAAATTTAAAAAATGTATTAAACACAATAAAATGATTCAACCAGAAAAAAATACAGAAATACATTTCCATTTTACAATATAAACATATATAAATAATACATCAAACTTTCTGCTCATGTGGGATCATACATACAATCCTGTTTCTTTCCCCATTCAATCATTGGAAAGCCTAATAACATGTACACTCAAAAAGCCCATCAGTTTCAGTTGCCTCTAAGGTATGTTACCATTACAATAGATAGGGAACACGGCTATCCACAGCGCTAAGAGCTATTTGATTACTCTGAAAATCCAGGGTAACTTGTACCAATTACATTGTTAAATATCTCTGATGCAGTCATCAGTGTTATGACATAATACTACTTGATCCTGTGGGTGTGCTATTTAATTCTTGATTTAATACACAGTAAATGCTATTGCTGAATTAAACATAACATATACCTGTAGATCCTTTCCTGTAATAACTTATGCCAGTATATGGCAGCATGCTGTAGTATATAAATAGTTTTGGCACAAATACAATTATTCTGAATACATTGAATATCCTTAATTGCATTTGGAGAAAGGACAGTTTTGATCTTTCTACACACAAATTTGAAAATATTTTTTCTTCATATATCTGTAAACACCTTTGAAATACAATTATTGTGAATACTCAGAAAATGCTAACATATTGGAGACATCTTCAGGAAACCTTTGATGCTGACATATAACACAACTTAATAAATCTGAGAAAACAAGTAAGCTAAATTTTCATCTAATGTACATACAGAAGTAAAATGATCTTAACCCATTAGCCAACCAATGTAACAAATAGGGAAATGTCACAGTTGACTCTTGTTACACATTATACTCCAAACAATGTGACAATCCAGGGGGTGCTTCACAAAGCTTTTTTTCAATGACAATGACAATCAGTGACAAATCTGCTGATAATCAATCAGAAGCAAGGATTTCAGTAGCTTATAACAAAAACTGTCATTTGTCACTAATGACAAGTTTTGCGGACAGAACCCCTGGAGCACAATCCATGGCAGATAAAGAGTAAAAACAAAGTGGCACAACTACCGGTAACCCTATACATCAAACACCAACCCTTAACCAACTACCACTTACTGTAAGGGCCACTCCAAATCGGAAGAGGTCCTCTCGTATCAGGGAGTGATGCAGATGAAGCGCATTCTGCTTGGGCGCGAAGGATCCGTCCGATCCGATGTTGAAGGCCACAGAGCTACAGTGGCATACCTTGTCCCATATGAACGTGGTGAGGGTATGCGGCGGCGGCGAGTTCCCATTTCCGTGCATGTTTCTCCTATATCAATACATGGTGGGTGTCCGTGCAGAGGGTGGCCAAAAAGGTGGAAAACTTCTGTATAGGTTGTACACTAATTTAATTCGATTTCGTCAATCTGGTCATTCACTTTGATGTTTAATTCGCTGAGACAAAAATGTTGGAAGTAGTCCTTAGAGGCAGTTCTTGTTGTTTTGTATAACTGCTTTGGATTTTCTCACTGCTTCTACTCGATCATTTCATGATGGTTATCCACTCACTTAGGTTGTGACCTATACATTAGGAGACCCTTTATGAGGTTGTTCTGAGTTCTTCAACACAACACCACTGCCACTGATTTTACACTGAATTATGATAGAGTTTGTTGAGGCATACATAGGCATCTCTCAAACTAGATTTCCAATAGCTTATGATGTTGATGCGCCACTCATAAAACTAATCACATATTATAGCAAAATGCTCTTTCAGATGTGTAGAAGATGATATCCCAGTCGGAAGATGCACAAACTACCTTTTCAATATGCTTTATTATCATCTGTAGCATTCATCTGTAGTAGCATCTGCAGCAACGCTAACACTAAGGATAACCCTGAGGCTATGCGACACCTACGCATCGGTTACAACAGGCATCAAAGCTCTCCAGAATAAGAGCATTTTTAATATTTTCTCACTTCACAATGCCATGGCAACCACCACTCTGAAGATTCAAGCAGAATATTACTGTTCTTTTCATGAATGAATCTTTATCAAGTCATCAAGTAATTGTATTCCTACTACCGGTACTCTAAAGATCCAATCTGCTTTTGTCTGTCCTTTTAATGGATGATTCCTTATAAAGTCGATCAGGTAGTACATTCCAATCTGATGCTCATCAGTTAAACTGGGAAATGAAAAAGACAAGCTTTACAAACACACCGAGTACAAATAGAGAATCCCTACATTTTGATCTCAATATCAGGCTTCCACCCACAGACGTTACTGTAAATGTCACAAACACACTTGAAGTTCTAATGATACTCCTTCTGAAAAGGCAAATTTCAAAGCTCAAATATTCTCCTGTCTCACTTAGAGAGGAAGATTTAACAGCAGACATTGTTACTTGTCCTTGAAATTGGATATAAGTAACACTATCCTCTACACAACAATAAAGATGCCCCATCCAACTGATAAGGAGGACAGGCAATATAATCGATACAATTAATGGCCAGTAACACATCACAAATCCTAACAATAGACGAACTTGCACCACGTATCGTATTTTAGAAAAGAGTTAAGCAAACAACCTACCGTAGTTAAACCAGGGATATGTAGACAGCACCAAAAAAAGCCTTGAATCTTATACATCTCTGTTAAGAGCCAGAAGGTTGTTAACACTGTGTTAAAGGACATGAGTTATAGCCCTTCTGGTTCCGAACAGAAGATATATCCTGCACTATTTCTCCTACTAGAAATACAAAATTCTTCCACGACAAAGACACCAAGAAAACAATATGAGCTGGAGAAGGGTTGGCGCTTTCGCCTCTGGTAAAACACTGCTCAAAGGATATGAATAAATGGCATCAGGCATGAGCATGCATTAGGAAATCAATGGGGGACACTCTCGTAAACATCTCAAAGAGGGACGGCACATAAATTCGGTCAAATCGGCGTAAGGGTGCTCATCCGTTCCTAGAAGCAGAAAAAACACCTCCTTTCTGAGACATAGTTTATAGCAGAATGCAACTGCCCATCCATACACTAGAACAGGGCGACTTCAAGTGGGCAACAAGAGTAAAAGCACTGGTGCCTGTAAGTGCCCCCTTCTCAATAAGGCCATAAATGTTTAGAGCAGTGACAACGCATTCAGAAGACCAATAAAAGTAGGTAAGTGGTCTGCTACTGGAAGCATATATCTAATGTTCAGAAGAATCCATGCCTATCACTGCCGATTCATACAAAAAAGCTTTAGGTTTACCCATCCTTTTTTTTAAATTTGATGTTTTCCCAAAAGAAATAGCATGTGATATGAGTGGATATTCCAAACTATGCTTTTCCCTAGCTAAATCTATGATATCGAGAAGTATAAAAAATATGAGAATAGGTTATC
This sequence comes from Strongylocentrotus droebachiensis, assembly GCA_035222895.1. Taxonomy (NCBI): domain Eukaryota; kingdom Metazoa; phylum Echinodermata; class Echinoidea; order Camarodonta; family Strongylocentrotidae; genus Strongylocentrotus; species Strongylocentrotus droebachiensis. The sequence continues at coordinate 120,335 of JAVYIG010002528.1, read as the reverse complement.
TGCAAATCTCTCACAGAGCGCACAACTGGAACAGTTTCCATCAACAAGATATCATGTGCTATGGTTGAATATTCAAAAACATGCTTTTTCCTGAGCTTGAGGCGTAAAGATAAGATATCCAGAAATGCAAGATCTTTGAAAATGGGTCATTCCTAAACCGGTACTTCATGTGAAATACAAAATAATCAATGGTTATTTGTCTGGAGACAAGTCTGCAACTGTTCCAAATGAAATACAACAAACTGTATTGCATAGAGTATATCTACAAAAGTAGGGGACATCCAGAATCAAAGAGTATATATTCAAAATATTGTCTGCTATTACTAGTTTAATACCTTTTGGCTACAGTAAATAGCAAACAATTAATTGCCTGTTATATTTATGACGCAGATGCAACATGATGACATAAACATTCCTGATTGATGATCAGCTTAATGAGCAATGCCGAACCCATTATGTGCTGTCACATAACACATAAATCCCCTTGAGTTGAGTATGTATGAAGTTACATACATTAATATTTTTGATAGTATATTTGAAAATACTTAATTTTTTCACATCAGATGTGAAATGAAAAGGTTAGTAATAAATATATCTCACCACTTTATTCTGTTATATTAGCATAATAATAATATTCTGTTCTTGTATATTGAATTTCATATTTTGACATAATGTCTCCATGCATTTTCAAAGGGTATACCAGACTCTAGCTCCAGCAAAAGGGGCACTCAGTGAATTAGGGATTAAACCCTACAAGGAACCCAATTACTACACCTGGGTCAATTAAGTGCGGTAAAGGTAGATTAATGACTTGTCTGTCAAAAGATGGTATAGTGCTGTGGCAGGGATTTGAACCCCTTACCTTGTGGTTCACAGTCAAGGGACTTAATTACACAGCAGACCACAACACCTCTAAATTGCTTTAGTTCACAGATCATTTGCTGAGGATATCAAGGTTAACAACAAGCTAACTTTCAAAAGCACACTTGATCATGATTATAAACCTCTAGTATAAGCCAAGTTATAATTTAGTGTAATAGCTTCGGACAAGATGATTCACAAATTTTCAGCTCACATGGATGGAGTTGATTTTAATAATTTGGTGTTAAAACTGTTAGTGAAAGTCTGACGATAACATCATTAATTATGTATTCTTTTCGATAAAATAATTCATTTGATTATAAAGTGTTAGAAGTATTCTCTAAATTAACCTATCTTGTATTACAGAAAGTAAAAGGTCTTCTGCCCCTCAGCAATTGAGGCCATCGCTCCAGTTAATAAAAAAATACAATCCACCCCTTTTCAGGGTTCGAAAAAGATAGGGTAGATCTATAAATAAAGATTCTCGAAGCATGATGCGATTGAGGTGGGACAAACACACACATCTAGCTAGCCTACCATACCAAGTGATGTGCACCATCACATTACATGTCACACATCTAATAAATCTCTGGCAGATGAAGTAGGAAGGGTAGGACGCAAGCATGAATGCCCATTGAGATGCGCTTGCTTGCGCAGGAGAACATCTCCAAATCAGCTAGATGCCTCTATCTCTATTTATCGTCCCGGCCGTCCCTCCTTTCTCTTCCATTCTCTCTTTCTCTCCCTCTCTCTCTCTCTCTCTATCTCTCACTCTCTCACTCTCTGTTTCTATCTCTCTCTCTCTCTATTTCTCTCTCTTTCTCTCTTTCTCTCTATTTCTATCTTATCTCTCTCTCTCTCTCTCTCCCTCTCTTTCTTCTCTTCTTTTTCCATCTCTCTTTCTCTCATTCTACCCCTCTTTTGAATCTGAAACTGCACATGAATTCTACATCTTTCACTCATTTTCCCTTTTCATATTAAAAGTCTGATGATTTGACATACAAACCTGTAACATCTAGCAGAGAGAGAGAGAGAGAGAGATAGAGAGAGAGAGAGAGAGAGAGAGAGAGATAGAGAGAGAGAGAAAGATAGAAGTAGAGAGAGAGAGGGAGAGAGAGTCAAGATCTAATCCACCCTGAAAGAAAACCATCAGGTGTTTTGTCAAGTCCTTTTTGCACCTCTAGCAAGAATACCAACCACCCATTCCAAAATCAGACAGCATACCTGCACCCTACAATACAAGATGAGAATACAGTAATCCAGGTTGCAGAAATCACAATATATCACGTCCAAAGGGAATCCATCAGTATGCTTCCACTGTATACACCACATGGCAAAAAGCAACACCATATACCTCCAAAAGAAAGTTGCCCAAATTGACTGTTGATGCACGAACAGTTACAGCTAGCATCCAAGGAATAGCTAGCTAGCTATGCACTGAGCTACACATGCATTCATCTACCACCACCATCTTACAATCAAGGCATCCACGATTCTTTAAACGAGAGAACGACAATGCAAACACTCTATTGTACCGCGCTCTTCTCAATTTTCACTTTGCTTCCCGGTCAACCAAAGCTTCCCTGCCTTCGAACAGAGAAAGGGGAGAAGAAAAAAATCCTTGAAAGTTTGTATACAACCACTGCACGGCCGTCCGATGCAGGCAGGCATCCACGAGATGCTCACTCACTCGCTCACTGCTCCGGGATACAAAGTGATGTTCCTTTGCTCATTCTCATCGATGACAACAAATCTCAAAACCAGGATGGCATGCATGTGGGGGATTCGGCAATGCTCGATTGCTTTTCTGGTGACCGGCCGCGCTTGAGATCCACTCTAATCTTAATCAAACCCCTCTAAAATACACCATTCGTGCATTCCTTCGCTTTTTTATTTTCTCACGCTCCAGGCCGGCTGCAGTGCTAGAATGGGAATGAAGCGTAAAGGGGTAATAGTGCAATATCCCACATATTGGATTATTTTTTGCAAGTGAGCTCCTGGCCATCCCGGGCTAATATATGATGGGATTGTGGAAGTGCATGCCAATTGCCAATGTAAGACGAGTGAAGCATGCATTATTAAAGCATATCTGACAGGCGATATTTGTGACATACTTTCGCTATTACTGCAAATCAAGTTGGGATAATGAATTGTGTTCTATAAAAAGATATCAAATTACATCTGCAAAACACCACTTACATGAAGTAATATATTTTTCTGTATAGTAATATTTATTGATTTCAAATGGCAGGTAAAATCAGCTTTCTGATGTACATGCAGTGAAGGATGATCGATACTAATTTGTGTATTTTTGATTGATTCTTTAAAAAAACATTTGTCCCCTTTGCGATTGAGCCTTTGCAATTAGGCCTTTATACTACTTGCCCAGTTTTTAATTGACATGATTGCCATATTGAGTGATGGCAATGTAGATTGCCTTATTATTTGTCACTTTTTTCTTCTTCTTAGGACAGTATTTATATTAATTGTTTGAGCAACACCATCTATGCATGAAAAGGAAAAATACACAAAACTTGATACAATACAAATATGATGTCTTAATGTACAGTGCTAGAACAGATAGTAAATTCATGAGTGTATGCATTTGTGAAATCAAATTACCATTTTATAGCAAACCAGAGAAGGAGGTGCATAACCACAACCATCATAAAATGAAAAATATGAACATCATTGCTGTTTGTACAAACAGTTTCCTTTTCCAATAATTTCCCCTCATTATGACTTACGGGGGAAAAATCAATTCATGCATGATGCCTGCGCTTGAAACATAATTATTAAAACAGATTTGTTTAAAAGCAGCCACAAATTTGTATACATTCAAATGTTACTAATTATAGGACACTTTATAAGATAAAGTGTGTATACTGTATAAAATACACCCCAGATGAATTTGAACTTTCACTGAAACTATGATTTGCGTGAACTAATTAATACAGCTTTTTCTATTAAACTGATATATCAAAATCATGAAAAAAATGTGTTGCTTTCTGATATCCTGAGGGTACCTTCTGAAGACTATAGTCAATAATAAACGCATCAGAATTATGGATTATTATGGCCAGTGCACACCAGATGATCCAGCTGCGATTAAAATTTTGAAGAATTTGCAAAACCATTTTATATGAACATTCAAACATAACATCTTAATATATTCAGTCAAAAATATAACATTTGACATAAGGAGATATTGTCTGTTGACAGCCCAAATGGCAATAACTCCATGCTAAAGAATATGAGCGAATGCATTTCTTGCTCTCACTGGTTGATATATATTTCATATTGATGAACCTCAACATTAAAATGTCAAATCCCAAAGGAGAATACAACCTTTAAAGGGGAAACATATTTTCTGGCCATAGAGATATAAATTTGCTTTGTTACTGATCTCATGGCTTTCAAGGATAATTGAAGGAAATTAATTATTGATTTAGTTGTACACCATGCTGATGCATGAGAAAAAATATATTATCATAATGACCAAGGCTAGAAGCCTAAAATAGATGAGCTTCGGTACTTTCCATTAAATAATTTACCAAAGAGAATTTTAAATGTAGAATGGAAAGGCACACTGGGTGAATATTTTCACATAATACATTATTTTACATTCCCTTCCATCAATTCATATCATATTAAATAGGATTATTATTTCTATCTTAACAGGGGGGAAGGTGGTTAATATATACCCTGTGGAAGCTGGAAATCAGCTTATACATAGCCCAGTTTTGATAATCCCAAGAAAGTCATAAGCATGAAAAAATTGCCACATAATACATTATTTTACATTCCTTTCCATCAATTCATATCATTAATCATTAAAGATGATTAATATCTCTATCTGAACTGGGTGAGGGAAAGGGAAAAGGAAGGGGTTGCATATATATATTCCCTGTGGAACCTCAAAATCAACTTACATAGCCCAGTTTTGTCAAATCCCAAGAAAGTCATAAGCATGAATAACAACCACTTAGAGTGGTCCACCATAGTCAGTGGCTTATTATTTCTTCTCAGAAATTTGATGCCCAATTCAATTTCAGTTTTTCAGTTTTCAGGGAACATTTTTTAGTGATCCAAAATAAAGCCTCATAAATAATGCATTTTTGGGACAAACACTGACTGATAACAAACAATGGTAGTCTAAATATCGAAGCCATTTTCATTTCTGTACTTTTGTTTCATATAAATAGAATTCCTCAACTTACAATCATCTATGATGTATTATGAATTGATTACATTTATGCACATGCAGACCCATTCCTCCTATCCTTAAAACACATTTGCGGTATAATGGCTACGCTATATCCTCCAAATTTAATAAGCTATGATTTGCAAAAGTAAACTGTTCGTTTATCTCTTATTTCTCCTTCAAACAACATTACATTACATCAAACATTAGAATATCTGTCACCAAACAAAAATCAGCCATAGTATATATATATTGCATTTTATTTGAAAATAGTGCGCAATAATAGTAGCAAATCAAAGCTAAATTAATGAGCATAAAATCTATGATGACAAGTTGTCCTAATTCCTTGGTAATCAGTGATGATTCAAGATTTTCGAGCTAGGTTCATCTTTCACTTTTCTTCACAATGATTGGTCTACGGTAGATAAGAAACAAAAGCAGTTTCAAAGTCGTCCAAAGTCCACATAAGTTTAGCAGCATCACACACACTATTGCTTATACAGGGCATCCAATGAGAACACAAAAACAGGATCACCTCTAGACATAACAAAATATCCATCCTTTCTATGAAGTCAACTTTTCCAGCAAAATCATTACCAATCAGAAAATATCCAAATTTTCGAATCCTCTATTGAAACGACCATCATCTTTACTCCAGCACTATTCCAACTTGTATATAGTATATCACTGTTCGCTATGCTTTACTTTTCAAGAATATACTATGACAGAGTTTCTTTGGTCAGCTGATCGAAGGGTCAGGAAGAGTCATACTGTTTGGGCTGGACACTCCCATACCTTAAAAGGAAAGATAACCTATTCAGGAACCTGATCGGTCAGCCCAAAAATAGTGCAATCCTCATCAAAATTATTATCACAATCATTATAGCACATCATCAGCATCCTCCTCATATATTATCCTCCTCCTCCAGCTCATCATCATCATCATCATCATCATCATCACCCTCATCATCTTCATTATCATTTTCATTGTCATTATTACCATAATCATCATCATCCTTATCTTTATCATCATCAGTGCAGTACTTTCAAAGAACATGTCCTTTTTGCTCCAGGACTCTTCCAGCCCCTTCCTGTCACCCCCCCCCCCCCCACACCCCTCTCCACATTATATGTCAACTAGCTTATGTGTCAATGCTAACAGGTAAGATGACGAGACTCTTTAGATTATGAAGCTTATACTTCACACATCAGGTTCTATTCTTATCTGACCAAACAGATGACTCATATAGAAAAAAAAGAATATCTACAACAAGTATGACCCTGACCCCCGAAATACAAGGTGTAGCATTCTATTTCTTGCAGATAAAAATGTAAGAGTTCCCTTTTAAAAATGAATCAACTATGAACAAATTATTCCCAAAGAACAGTTTCACAAGCTTCCTTTTTCAGTAAAAATGCAGCATATTTCCAATATTTCCTTTGACAGGTGTTTTTCGCAGTAAACACAAAGACAAAGGTTTCATCTGTCACTCACAAAATGTAGGCCTTTCCACCAAAGGTATAAATACCTAGACCAGAGTATATCACGATCATACCAAATTACCAATGATATTATCAGTTCTGAGAGCATGTATGTAATCCATGTGAAGACATCAAGAACAGAACCAAAACATTTACAAATTATCAATTGTTATAACTCCAAATATGCCAAAAGGATAACGCACATGATTAAATCCAAAACAATGATGATCTCACACCTCAAAAGTACAAACACACATAGGTCCGAAATCAACGTTGTCTACTTGAACATGACCACATCCAGTTAACACTCATGGTATCAATATATATCGATACACTCACAGATCTCCTACGACAAGACCAACAGGGACTGAAATAGCAAGGTAAATAGACACTGGATTTCCGATACGAGGGAAGCATTTCCTTTGGTTTGATCGTCTTCCTGTCCTGCGACCCATAATCGTTTTGTCAGTTTTGTTCCTCCTTATGAATGGAACATCCTTCATGTCAAGTTGCATGTGACCTCATGACCCCTACTATGTACTGCTAAATCTTGTAATAATAAAAGTAAAGTACATTCAAGCCCCCCCCTCCGTGAACGAAGGGATACCATGCGTGTTCCCGGCCAACTCTCCGGCTCGTAACAAAAGAAAAAGGTCTACCCGTATTGACTTTACACACCAGACTTTTGCTGAAAAAGGGGGGTGGGGGGTCGCTGGGAACACGCATATGCATACCCTAAATAACACTGAGTGGGGGGGGGGGGGTGCATATTCAAGTAGCTCTTAACTGAGATTGATATTTTACTCATTTCAATTGCTACAGATCCATGATACCTTTGTCAGTTTTGTTCATCTTAGTAAATGAAACATACTTTAAGTCAACTTGGATTCATACCTACAACCAGGTGATCGATGACCCCTTCATCTTGTAAATAGTGAAAATTCAGGTCACTTATAATGTGATGGGTTACAAATCTAAAAACATTCAGTACAAGGAATTTCTAACTATTTCAAAAATCTTTAGATGTGCATGAATCTTCATGGTTGAATGAAACAGACTGCACCAAAGAAAAAGAGGAATAAACAATCCTTTTTTGATATATTACTATCACAGTAAAAAATAAACATATACTGTTTCAGCATTAGATTGTGAAATGGCATATCATTTCAGAATACTAGAAGTTCTCATTACATCAAAGTTGATACCCTCATTGCTCTCATCTGTTGGAATGATTTATCATTTCAGAAGATGGGGTTGAAAAATAAAAATTCTACATGTTATGAAATCTATGAAAGACAATTTACAAGGAAATCAAAACAAGGAAGTCAATACTTGTTTGAAACATGGTTTGCAGCTTATCTTAATCAGTTGACTACTGAATTCTCTTATTCCCATAGGCTCAATACGGGAAACACTCAGTTCAAGTAAGAAAGGGGTAATACATTTCTTTCCACAAGTTGAGCCTTGAAGCCATCTGTTTGGAAGTATACAGAAGATGCCTTCCTTGTATGGTTGCTAGGCAACAGTCAACATCTCCCTGACTTTCCAAAGAAAGCTCATTACTCAGGAATGTCCCTATCATAAATACCAACATGAATATGAAGAGGGTTATGTCTGAAAGACATATCATTCCTTTGAGCCATGTATTTGGAAGTATACAATTACAGAAGGCACCTTCCTTGCACTGTCGCTAGGCAACAGTCAACATCTCCCTGACTTTCTTAAAGAAAGCTCAATACTCAGGAATGCTCCTGCCATTAACACCGGGGTAAGTATCAATTAACACAAATGAAGGGGGGTAAGCCGGAGAGTATGCGTGAGGGGTCCGGTACAAGATTCTCAGGATTGAAATCTCAATTGACGATTGATCACAAGGGTGACAGCTCATAAGCCATCCAAATTCCTAGGATGCCTGTAAGCAAAGCAATGCCAGGACGTCATATCGCAGAGCATTCGAATGTGCATGTCAAGCACGTACTGGACCTTGAATGATTTCACGTGGAAATTGCATTAGCAAACATTCGCCATGGAATGATTTGGGAGAGTTTAAGTAGATGACATATACCTGCCATCCCAGCTCTCCCTTCTCCACTTTATGAAATTAATGAAAGATTTTTAGGAAAGATTTTTATAACAGCTACATTTTCCATTTTTCACTTACTTGAAGTTACTTCTTCCTCATCATCTTCATCTCTTCATCCCACGTCTCTTTATTATTATCAATTTTGCTTCTCTAACTCTATTTCTCTTGTTCTTCATTTTCACAATCTTTAATGATTAAAACTCTTCTTAGTTTATGTAGAAATGGAATGATCCTGAATTCCAATTACAAGCAGTAGATTTATTTACAATTTCTTAATCTGTACCGGAATATCACAAGAAAATGTGGTTTCATGTTTCTATCATGATAATTGCAAACATGAGGCCTACATGTTAGTAACGATCGATATGGGAAAGATACAAGTACATGTTTATCCACAGGCAAACAGGTTCACATTTGTGTGACACTACTTTGCAGTTCTGGGGTTGAAGTTCAAAAGATTTTAGGATATTGGATGGTGTTGTATTTCACATATCTCAGCGGGCATATAATGCCTCCACTATCAATGTTGCCTGATACCTTCAGTGTCATCACAATGGCAGTGCACTGGAAAATGATGTATGTTACAATGAATGCAAAGCTTCAAGGGCGACCAGATTTATTTTACTTTGAATTAATAACATCCCAACATTAGTTTGTCTAATTGTTAAGAGTAATTGTATAATTTAATTTTAAATATCATAATATTCAATAATAGAATTAATATCCTTGAGTGATATGTTTTTTTTTTTTTAAACTGAATATTGGAATATTTAAAGAACAGATTAAAAAGACAATATCATGATTTCTACAACGTGATAGTATTCTCCAAAACCACTGAAGCAAACATAAGACATGCCTTTAAATTTCCTTCAATGTCAGTTTCACAAAATGAAGATGGCCAGATGACGGCAACATTCATAAATTCATCCATTAAACATTCACTTTTCCTTCGCATTATAGCAAGCCAATCTCTAGATGGTTTCCTTTGAGGATAATGTGTTGCATTGCTGCTGGAGTCTAACAGCCCCATTCACACAAGGGGGATCCTGTGCATTGTGTCCAATTCGTTATATGAAATATATACATTTACCCATTTTTTTGTTTGAAAATTGAAATCTCTTCTTAACACTATTGAAAAATGCTTCTTTTTTAGTATCACTAGCATTATTAAATGTGCTTTGTGCATTGAGCTACTCACATGTTGGATATATGTGCGCTTTATGAATATCCATCTTCATCATCATTATCATCATGATCATGATATTGCCATTATTATTGTCATCATTATCATTATTATCATGTTATTAGTAGTAGAAGTAGAAGTAGAAGTAGAAGTAGAAGTAGAAGTAGAAGTAGAAGTAGAAGTAGAAGTAGAAGTAGTAGTAGTAGTAGTAGTAGTAGTAGCCGTAGTAGTACTCTTATTATAATTATTATTATTATTATTATTACCATTACCATCATCATCATCATCATCATTATCATCATCATCATCATCATCATCATTACTATCATTATACGTACCCCATTTTTGTATGAAACTTTGTACAGCATTAATTGCTTGTCTGAATGGAATGTAAATGTATCTCTCCTGTAAATATTTATCCTGCTCCCTTAGGCAGCCTCTGAATGCCTCATATATCATATTTTTTTCTTGGGATAGCTAGCGACAACAATCATTTTCCCCCATGATGACATCCGTAGCTTCCTGCCATCAGCATGACAATCTCTCTTCCCATTCTAATTACTTTCCTCTTTTCCCAAAGAGATACTTCCAGGGTAGTATTCAGCAGTTTCAAGTTCCCTCTTGTTTTTCTAAGTGCCCTGGTTTGAAAAGGTTTTTACTGTCATTTGTCATAGATCACTGGTATCTGTTACCGGTAAGCCTTTTTTATGCATCCATTCTATACATCCCTATAATCCGATTATTCATTGGTTCCAAATAGATACTGCTAGTTTCTAAAGGTACTAAATAGGCAATAGACTCAATACAAATCAGAAATATGTCATTTGTAATTATACAGCTGAGTTTCGAGTTCCCTGTTATTTGTGTAGGTGCCCTGGTTTGAAAAGGTTTTTACTGTCATTTAACAAATAGAGTTTACTATCTTTTTCTGCATCTACATTTCCAATTCGATCATCCATTCGTTCCAAATCGATACTGCTAGTTTCTAAAGGTACTAAAATAGGCAATAGACATTCAATACAAATCAGAAAAAATGTCATTGTAATTAAACAACAATAACCTCAACAATTCTCCTGAGCTTTTTTCTTAGACTTATAAGGAACAGCATCTTGTCTCCCTTGGAAAAAGCACTGCATTTATTATTACAGTAATGCCTAGTTCAGATATGAGGCAGCATATAACCTCAGCAGTTTTCTTTATGATGACATAAAGTGTTATACCCTTCACATTAATGTATCTCATAACACAGAGCTCTGTGAATAATATGAGCAAGACCTTAGTTGCGCGCAGTTGTTGTTAATTAACACGAAACAAAAAAATCATCATATCTGAACAAGCAAGCCCTTAAAAAGCTGAATTTGGGAAGAGCCATAAGGGATTAGGTCACTGTACATATAAGCCTTCTGGCACTAACTTTGAAGTAGAACGTTAAGTAGAACGTTAGCCATACTGCCCTCTGCACTTTCTCCAACCTAAGCCAGAGGCCAATCAAAGCATGACATTACATGGTTGGTGTATATTCTTGTCCTCTGGAAAACAAGAACTTCCTCCGAAGCCTAATTATCCCATCCTTGCTCCCCTTTTTAATTACCAGCTGGAGTGATCTGAAGCTAAGCCTTGTATCATTGAAGAAAATCAGAGTTAGAATATAAGGAGCGTGACTTAAAGCCCCATTGTACTACTTATAGCAACTTGCGCCCTCTATACAGCAAACAATGCCTAATCGGTGCCTGTTGGTCCCCCATGATCCCCTTTTTCTTATGTTAATTGAGAGTGATTTGATGAGATAACCACCTGCCAAGTAACCTTGCAGGAAGGTCTAATCCCTCCTGGCTACACTAGTCCAGACAGGCTTTAAGACATGTAAGTATAACACTGATATCCTCCTTGTACATCTTACCATTTTTAGTTAATTTATTACAATTTGTCCTTTTGAACATATTCCTATCTTAATTAGTTGGTCTCTTACTAAACCTTTTGCTGGAGAAAGTATCTATTGAAGTATTAGGAGACTTGATATAATATGTATACCATCTCACACAGATATATTCACTTTGAAGATCTTTCTGGAGAGCATAATTAGTGATCATGTCTTTTAAAACATATACATACATTCCTATCTTACTTAGATATCGCTTGATTTTTTGTCAGTACATTTTTTATCTCTAAGCCTATCGTCAGAGACATGGATAGTGATAATATATCAAGAGACTGGACATAATAATATATTACACATCACATATATTCAATATGTTCCTATCTCTTTTTCTGGTTTCATTTTGTTCTGCTCCTTTTCTTCTTTCCCCATTAAGAACAGAAGGATTAAAGACTAGGTGAAATTTATCAATATGAGATACCGTAACCGCATATCAATTTTCTAGAAATTTAGTTATTACGTCTACTTAATGTATTGTTAATTGATTAACAGGAGAAAACAGGTTATCTAACTTCTCATCCACTGTCAATATGCAATTAGCATCCATACATGTTGCACATTCGACACATGTCTAAAGTATTAGATCTCTTGATCGATAACTCAGTTTAGGATCTCTTCCATGTTACAGCACAGAGAAAGGATTTACATGTACATGATGTTCCTGTGACAAATTGAAAGTGAAACGAAACGATTGGAAATTAAGATGGTCAAGATGTGTTCTCCTACATGCCTGCTGTACCTGGATTTAGTCTGTGAATCAAGACTTTCCAAAGGAGACAAGCTTACAAGAAATCTTAAAAAGGGGAATCCAACAATCATTACACACTTATGAAATACATAAAACAGAAAGTTAGAGAGAAAGGAAATATTGTCTGCTTCATCTGAGGAGTAAAAGCAAGTTATCAGATCATGTACCTGTTATATCATTCAAATTGAAAGTGATGAAAACATTCTAAACACAGCATTAACATATCATATTGTATGTTTTCAGAGATTAAATCATACATGTTATCAGAAGTTATTTGACAAGTAGAACATGAAAATGCTTTACAAGATGAGATTATAAGATTAAGGAAACAATTTTAACACAAATGAAAATAAAACTTACCTTGAAATTTAGCATTTATCAACACATTCACAACCCATACAAGAACGGTACTATAAATGTGCATTTAATAACAGTCACACCATGACACCCAATTCATTCATGATCATACACAAACATAAACAACAAACAAATGGACAGACAGACAGACAGACATGATGAGATGTAAAATATAATAATTTCAAACCTGAAGGATGATAATATAATTTTAAAAGAAACTAAAAATTCATTTAACATCAAATGTATTTCTTTGGGAATGTGTATTCATATACCATTATCCCTTTGGATGCAGATCACTGATCTAGAACTTACCTGGCATTCTGTTGGTTTATCAGGCTCCATCATCTCAATACCAGAGTCTGATCTGCTTACCACCTCCTCATCTACCGCGTCCCTATCATCATCATCCTCACCACCAGTTACCCCAAACAGCTTTCTCCGACTCCTTGCTCCAGTCCGGAAGTTTCTATTAACATCCAATAAATCCTCACAGCTTCCGTTCTCTTCATCGAATTTGGTCTGGATCCAATCTCCATCGATGCTCTGCTCTTCAACTGATGTTATTACATTAATGTTTGCGCTACTACCATCCCCATAGCAACCACTACCACCACCTCGAGCGGATGCTGCACTGCTGATGATTTCCTCACCATCACACCTTTCAAAAATCGTTCCGATATCTCTATCCTCAAAGTATCCACTCTCTGTTCCTTCTCCCGTTCCTCTTCCTCCTTTGTTTCCTATCATTCCGGAGTCTTTAACAAGCTTTGTTGTTAACCCATCTTCACTTTCACTCCCAACAAGTGACCCACTTCCTTTCCTTTCACCTTCCATTCCTGCATCCCCTTTCTTTCCACCTTCAGTTTTATCAGACACAAAGGCAAGTTTGATCCATTTGTGAAGAGTTGGTGTTGCCATGGTAACGGCCACCTTGGAGGAGTTGAAGAGGAACACAGCGCACGTCGAAAGGAGGACCCAGAGTATGTACAGCAGGAAGATGAGGGCTTCACCTATCCCTTCCACCAGGGTGAAAGTCACCGTTGATGAGGAGGAGGAGGAGGGGGATGGGGAGCCTGTGGCTTTGGATGGGGAAGGCGGAGGGGTCACCATGACGACGGATGAAGGTTCCACCACCTCCACACTACCACCAAGCTGAGGAGTGAAGTGTGAGATGGGGAGCACAAGGTCTGGACTCGTCATCAGCTGCTGATGCGGCTTTGGTATCAAGGGTAAACAAGTTCGGGGTTGGAGCGCATCAGTTTTGATTGATGGCAGGTAATGGAAATGTTTGTTCTGCCTTTGAGAGAAACCAGCAATGCATTCCTTCCGGTCTGTAGCACAAAACAAATTAAGAAATATGAAGGTATATACTGTCTACAATGGGAATATCAGATATTACAGCTACAGAAGTAGTGCTCTGGCAACAATTGTTCTGTTGTCAACATCTCATGCTAACCAAATTGATTACTTCAGTCCTATAGACAACAAACTGTATGTAATCCTGACTCTAAACCAAAACCTAACCTGAAACCTACTTGCAACAAATTACCTGAACCCTAAGCATAATATATTTCACAAAATAAAGCCCAGTGTAATTGTTCTTGAAGCAAATGTCACATCATCAGACAGTATGTCACTATCTCTCGAATGTAGATAATAGTCTACTTTATCAAGAGAATTTTAATATTCACAACTTTTAATTATTGAATAATGAGATGTTAAGGTACTAAACTACATAAGGAAGATCAGATATTAGAGTGAACTATCGCTATCTCTTTGAATCTTTAATATGAATCTATTTCTGTACCCACATCACTGGTTCACAGCTACTATTGGTATGAATGTGATTATATAACGTAATCAATGGTGCACTACACTTTATACGAGTAGCTTCCTTTTTTTTAATTGATAAGAGCTAAGTAACACCTGATAACTGAATTGCCAATCTTCACAAGTTCAGATTAAGTTCTTCCACGAACCTCAAAGCCACTACAACATATGTTTAACCCTATTACCACGTAGTAAAAACAATTATTTTCTAATTAAAGTGTATTGAATTTACTAATCACTGATTGACTGGGTCCAAAACACCATTATCAAGTGCACAAATGCAGGAAGGAACAGTGACAGGATGATGTTCACTATCATTAATCAAATGTCAACTTTCTAGGTCAAATGTGAATCCCCTTTTGGAGTTCAATGTCCAATACTTGGAAGCATGGATACTAGTAAAAGGAAAGTACCTTTACTGAGAGTTTAAAGAAACTAGTCAACACATATAACTACTTAATCACACACTGCAGAATTTACAGCGACAATAGGACATTCGCATGAAGCAATGTTTTGTCTGCTATTTCACTTCATGTATTATGTCCATTATCATTTGCAGAATACAACATGAAGTACGGTTGAAAATTTATTATCTAATCAGCTTATTAATTCAAGGAACTCTACAGATGAGAAGCCTTTATCAAGCCCTATTTGCTGCATAAGAATCTAGGAAATCTTTGGGTCACCTTGTGTAAGTGGATGATTGAGATATCTCAAATCTTTGGCACAATTAACTTCAAAAACCTGATCCAACTCTGTAATCAAAGCATCCATGAAGTCAAGAACATATAAGCAGATGATTATATCTAAAGCCGACACTTCAAGTAGCATTCAGAAACTGTATCCCATTCTTCAATCAAAGAATCTGTGAAATGTTCTGGTCAAGTACATAAGCGGATGGTTGCAAAGATTAACATCTTTGGCCCACAGTCAAGAAACAGATAAAGCATTTACAAACTGCATGTTGCATCCGATTACAAAAGAATCCATGAACTGTTTTCTGGTTAAGTACATATAAAAAGCCAACAATAAGGATGATAAAAATCTTTGGCCCATACTCAAGATGCTGATAACACATCAGATAGCTGGATCCAATTAGAAAAATCCATGACATGAAAAGTTACAGTAATTACTTAAGAGGATGTCTGCGACATGTAACACCTTTGACCGTCACTGAGAGGTAGATAACACGTTCAAGAACTGCATTGAATTCTTCAGTCGTAGGATCCATGAAATTGTTCCGGTCAAGCACTCAGAAGGATGTTAGCAATGTAAAACATCTTTGATTTGACAGAACGTGAAGGATGTCCAAGCGGCCAGAATATCAATGACCAGCTAAGAAATTTCCGAACTCGAGGCAAAGAAGGTGGAAAGTATAAGACACTGTCTTTGGCCCCCATTGTTTGCCAAGTCACTGCTGCCAGTTATACAGCTGTGGCACGTGTGTCCTTTTTAGATTTCTCTTTGATGGAGAAGTGTGGTCAGTTGGTCACCTTCCATCAGAGCGGTCACTTTGGCTAATTAAGTGTCGTCGCTGGACATTGTACACATGTGTTTATCCTTGGTCAAAAAACCAACAATACGTCAGAAAGAAACACCCGCAGACAGGTTGATTCATTATGGCGTCATATAATTACCTCAACTTTGCAGAAAAAAGCATTAGTCATAACTTGGTATCAATTAGTGACTAATCTTGCCCCCAAAGAATAGAAAGTGACATATAGCCCTTCAAAAAAATGTTAAAGTCACTGAGTAGTCGGCTATCATGGGGAATTCGACACCGTTCGGGTGTTTACCCAATAACAGGTGTTGTCAATCACCAGGGTTAGCCTTGAGTTTTATGACCATTAGACCTTATGTAATGCTTTGCTTTTCCTTCGCCCGAGAAATCTCCGAGCATGCTCCGAGAGACTAGGGGGTAATTCTTGACGGGCCAACGGGTTTGCTGTGTGCAGATTTGTACTCCCATTAATGGTATTTCCACCAAGTCTGGTGTCAGCGAATTACGACCTTCTGCACATGGAAACTGACTACCCACTCCCTTTAAGCATTCCTATCTGGCAACTTCTTGTTTCTTATAGTTACAGCTAGGCCAACATCTTGAAAAAAATTACTTCCTAGAAATGTCAAGAAAATATTGGTACATATTTATATACTCAAGAAACAATTTTAAGCAGATAGAACCTTATTTACCCATAAGAAGAGTAGTGATGCGGAACAAAATCTTGATTTACGGTTGATTGGTAAGCACTAGAAACAAGGATATAATTCTCCCCTGGTTATCAGAATTTCAAATGCGAAAGAATATCAGTACTTTGAGAAAAAGTTCCTTTGAATGTTACATTATCCTCTACATCACATTAAAATATAAAAACTGAATTTGAAGCTTCTTCCTGTACCTGGCTTGCTAAATCCAAATTGGCAAAAATTTTATATCTTCATAAGATTGCGACTAGTGTTGGTTTTCTTGTAAGATCTGAACGTGACTGAACGATGGTCATCACTTGACGTTGCTGCACATGACATCCAAGACGAGCCTCACATAAAACGATTAACAATTATGTCCATGACATCATTCAAACTTCAAAAGCTAGCTAGTATGTTCCGCTGATCATCACATGGTCCTCAACTTCGCACACACATAGTATACATATTTCTCTGCTGAACGTGATAAAATGATGGTCATCACTGGACACTGCTGGACATGACATCAAAAACAGGCATCAACTGATTGGAATGCTAGAAATTGCATGAATAACCAGGCCAGGGCCAGCCAGCAATACAAAAAGAAATCCTCTTTCACGTACTGCCTCTATCATACAATTGAATGATGATACACTGTGCCATGCAACTAACGAACGCTTCCTCTGATTGAGCAATGGTCTTGTAAAGTTATCTGTTTATAACTTTCAAGCTCCGACCAGCACGTTGAGGGTATGTCCAATTAAATGACCAACAGATCGAGCTGAGTTAACAAGATAAGTGCTTTCAGGCAGCATGACTCTCGATCAGGTCATGAGTTGAATGTGCTGTAGGCATTTCCGTACATAACATAAGTTCCAAAAGTTATGCATAAGTTATGTAATCGTAAATTACCCGAACTAGCAGTCTCCCAAGTGTTAATTGATGATTAAAAGGAGCGCTTGACCATCCACTGACACAAGTATCCACTATCTCAATGCTAACTATTCTTGTTGTCTGAAACTGATACTCAAATTGGCAACACCTCCTTCATTCATAAAGGTAGCACTTTGGATCTACCGGATATATTCCAAAACCTGATGCTAACTCCAAAGATATCTTCATAAAGGCCGTTAAGAGAAATAACCAGACTGGCGAATACCTCATTAGGGTACATATACGGTAAGTGTTATTTGAATCCACTGAAACTGAAATTAACATCCCACACATTCTGCTAATTAATTCTCCAGAGATATGAATGTGAACTGAGTAAGCTACTTAATTTGGCAATACATCATTATTAAAAAGCAGCACTAATTTACATGCACTAGAACATAGAGTTGAAAACTTGGCTAACTCTCTAAAAACCTAATGACTTCATGAGATACTCAAACTGTTAATACTTCAGTAGTAAAAATAAAAAAAAAGTAGCACTGTTCATCAATTGACACAAAGTTTTAGTGATGATAACTCTCCGCAGATCTGCTGATCCCAAAAGATAATCAAAACGGCAATAACCCATCACAAAAGATAGAACTTGATGTACATCCAGTGAACCATTAAGTTGAGAACTTGATGCTATAACTCTCCAAAGACAAGTTGATTAAAAAATATAATAAAATATATAAAATTGACAATACCTCATCAACTAAAACAGCACTACATCAACTAGAACATATGCAGCATCCAAAACATGATGTCAACTCCCCAATGACATCCAATTGACTGCTCTTCTGAGAAACATACTCAATCATGGCAATCATTTACCTCATCTTCCTACTTATCAGTCCTGCAAGATCACACCAAAACAAAAATGGGGGCCTGCATAGTCCCATGCATGCTTTGATAAGTTGGGTATGACAATACTTGAACTAAGAATAAAACCTGAAATGTCTCTTGCGGTGGGTTATCCCCACCGCAGGAAAAATGAGTCACAATGTTGGCACATTACCCTGTCAGGAATACGGGGAATAGAGTAGAGAGAATACAAGGGCAAATAGTGCCTTGTCCAAACAAATCAGAATACAGACAAGTGGTCTTAACGTATAATCACCACTAGTTATGAGAATCAAAATTATTTTTTAATCCAACAGATTTATTATCCCTTCACTTCTACTATTACCTATAAATCCAATTCTGAGGATTAAAACTGTGATCTGAAACTCTTTGATGGAGAAAACTGTGTCTATACAGTGTATTTAGTATTTGAAAAACATTTACTGGAACTGAATGAGCATATTTCCATGGATTAACAACGACTTTATCTATCTCAGAGGAAAATATGCAAAACTGCAGTCTTGAACTTTAGAAGATAGTCAGAAATGAATATTGAGACCTATACTCTAAAATCAGAAACATTCATATGCCAAAAGATTTCATTAGGGGTAAAGATTTGTAAAAGTTTCATGCCAAAACAAAATTGACTTTCAGTTGAAGTTTAAATTGCAAAAGTTTTTCTCTGCATTTGGGAATATCCCAAGTCATGAAAATGTCTACCTTATAACAGAAATCATCCATTAGAACACAAATTTCAAAAGCAACGATGCCAAGGAGAATAATAAATGTTTCCTCTGCAGAGAAGCCTTTGCCCAACAAGACGAGAATCATCTATTAACATCAGGATACATACAGCATCAGAGGTTCACTGCATCACATTAATGTCACATCAGCATCCAAGCAATTTCCATGGTATCCAATTACAACGATCCTCATAATCCTCAGTGACTTCTCATTTAGAAGCTGACATCACATCGGATCGGTAAGTCATGAATCACATTGGTGACGTGGAGAACATTACGTCTGTTTGTAGCCAGAAGGGGGTCAACTCCGTAAAATGATATGACATAAAGACATTCTGGCTCCAAATAGAAAATTGATCTGAATGTCATCTCTGATACAAATAATTCTCCATCATATCTATAAATAGTGTGGAGCCATCTCTTTATTGGAATATTTGTTAAGTGTCTAAGAAAATTGTTACAAATTAGCTGGAGGGGTGAACATCCATAAAACTTGTAGTGCAACCATACCAGCACTTCCTATATTTTTGTTGGACAATTTCTCAAATAAGGTGCTCTTTTGCATATTGCATCTTGTACAAATTATTACACAATTGCATAATTCAAGATGAACCCATGTTTAATTTGAGAAGAAACAAAAACTTTTTTTCTTTCTTCAAAAGTAGCTATAAACAATATCAACTTATGACCAGTTTAAAATGACTATGACACTGAAAAGTTTTACAATAACTCCCTCCTTTATAGTGAATATATCTCCACGAGTGCGCTTATCACAATTTACAAAAGAAATTTAAACAGAATTAATACTTCTAGGCTTTTGGAAACAAAGGAAGAAACTGATTGAGCAGGAATAAAGTAAATGGAATTCCATATTGTAAGAAGAACTTAATAGATGGAGCAGACTTTGGTCTAGATCCAAACATCTCTTAATGATCGTTTAAAAGTGATATAGAATCTCCTTGTGACGTCAGGGAGTCGAGTCCATTTTCTGGTACAAAAAAGGTGATCCTCCTTTGAACAAAGCGTAATTTATGTCAACAAAAGCGAATGCTCCAAAACTACATACAGATCAGGCATTAGCCCCCCAGAGGTGTAGAATATAGACACTGCAACATGCCAACATGACTTCATGCATCCATTAGATGTTTCCTAATATACAAGCAGACGATCGGTTTCATTCTGTTGTCAAGCGACACGGTGAGACTGAGAGACAAGGGTGGAGATCGAAATCAAGACCGATGATGGGTATAGCCTAGCAGTGAATCACAGCAATCGTCTGGCGTTCTTATTGATTGTTTGCTGGCATGTACAGTTCCTGGAGACATGGAAATGATATGAATGTATAATGATGATGATGATGGTGATGATGGTGATGATGGTGATGATGGTGATGATGGTGATGATGATGATGATGAAGGTGATGACGGTTGATGATGGTGATGATGATGGTGATGGAGGAGGATGAGGAGAATGATGATGACAATGACTATGATGGTGATGACAACAATGAGGAGGAAGAAGAAAAGGGAGAGGAGGAGCAGGAGGAGTAGGGAGGGAGGAGGAGGAGCAGAAAGAGTATAGGGATGGGGAGGAGGGAGGAATAGTATAGGGGAGGAGGGAGGAGGGGGAGGAGGGAGGAGGGGGAGGAGGGAGGAGGGGGAGGAGGGAGGAGGGGTAGAAGGAAGGGGAGGAGGGTATGAAAGGGAGGAGGAAACCAATAATGATACGATTCAGAAAGAGGAGAAGAAGGGAAAGGAGCAGGTAGATGATGAGGAAGAAGGAGAAGGATAATGAAATTACAAGGACATTAATGAAAGTGATTAATGAAAATGATAATGACAATAACTACATTAACCAATACAATATTCAAATGAGTGGTCATCTAAACACCAGAATCTCACAAGCTTAGTCTGAATGCCAGTCCTAATGGCCACAACCTGCTACATATTTTATCAAGAAACCCCTGCAAACTGATATCTACCTTGTTTCCTCCCTTCATTCCTGCTTCTGATCATATTACCATGTATCTTCCTCCCTGACCCTTCCTCCATCCTCCCCTGTTTCCTTTCTATCGTAATCTCCTCAGACCATCATCATATTATCGGTCACACCATGACTTTGCTCAAACCCTTACAACATGACTTTGGTCAAACCCTATAAACAACATGACAACTCTTCATCTTGTTCCATGTTTGGGGAAGAGAATACTACTTCGAGAACTGTTGGTTGGTTTTATACACTATTCATTTGGAATAGAATTGATATAAAACTTAGAATTCTACTGGAATTGTGGGGAATCAAAAAAAAATTCTAGAATCTAAGGCAAATTTTCAGTTGTTTGATCTTTAATTACAATTATTTTTTTTTTAAAGAGATTTCTACAAGAAAAACTGAGCAATATTTATATCATACCATGGGTATTTACACATTGCCTTTAAAAATGAAAAACATTGCTTTTTAGAGTAGGCCTACAAAGTTATTTCTTGAAGGCAGATAATTTGTACCACCATAAAAAAGAGACACTTTGGATAAATGGAAATGTCTTTTTTCTGGAATTTTGAACTCAAGTTCTTCTCAATTTGCAGAGGCCACGTGACTACATCGCTTGCATGGTGTGCATGCAAACCCACAATCTATTTTGTTTATACACAATAGTTTTGACACCTTATACATTGTCATCAGTCTCACATTGCATGGTGTACAAAGAGCTGGGTTTGCGAACCCATGCTCATTTAAGTTTCACTTTTTCATTACTCTGGAACTGGCATATTGTAAATCCATATTGTAAAACTACCCATGGTTAACATACAACTAGTAATCTTGCAAATTGACTATAGGTGTAAGCGCAGCTCCGAAACTCTTGAACAGGTGATCAAACTTCCTAAATGCTTCTAATGTAGGAAAATATATAGAAAAATTCTTTGTTCCAATTATGAAAATTTTGTATTATTACTGTCAAGGCCCAAACACACACATACAAAAGTTTAATGATTGAGCAGAATATTCATTAGGCATAAACAAGAAATTCCATTTAAATTTCTTTGAACTTTGAACTTGAACTACCAAATTTACAATGATGATGTTCAAGATTACTAATAAGGAGTATGATTTTAGTTTGGACATCTAAAACCTTTAAGTTTGACCTTTCCCCTCTGGAGCTGTGAGAATTGTCTAAATATTGACAAGTTCACACCCTAGCTCTCACACATTGTTTAGCAGATGATATCACTTACAATGATTTCATCCTGCATGAATGAATATGCCTCGACATGCTCTAGTCATATCAAATAACTACTGGATTATGTTACCAACGCAATGTGACATCATCCGATCTCGGCGAGATTAGCTTATCTCCTGAAATCAAAATCACGACTTCCATCTCTGTTCATCTGCCCCCGTTAAGTTATTTATAGGTTAGAAATGAGCAGAGACACATATGTGCAATGTGCCAGATCAAATACTTCTGCACGCCTTGCGTTCTGTAAGTTCCGCGGGCATGCAGAGTGCAATGAGTCTTATCGTTTGCAATCTCAAAAGATCTATGATTAATTCACACTAAAGGATTAAAGACACATGCTCTTCTAATTAAGACAGTAGCTACTGATTGAGGAGGGCGAGAGACAGACAGTGAGACAGTGAGAGATAGAGAGGGAGAGGGAGAGGGAGAGAGAGAGAGAGAGAGGGAAAGAGAGAGAGAGAGAGAGAGAGAGGGAGAGAAAGAGAAAGAGAGAGAGAGAGAGAAAGAGAGAGAGAGAGGTAGAGAGAGAGACAGACAGTGAGAGATAGAGAGAGGGAGAGGGAGAGAGAACGAGAGAGAGAGAGAGAGAGAGAGAGAGAGGTAGAGAGAGAGACAGAGAGTGAGAGATAGAGAGAGAGAGGGAGAGAGAACGATAGAGAGAGAGAGAGAGAGAGAGAGAGAGAGAGAGAGGTAGGGAGAGAAAGAGAGCAAGAGGGGAAAAGGGCTAATCAAAATAGAATAGATCAAACAGAAGTAGGAAACGAGAGTTGTAACAAGATATTGAAACATTTCCTGGAAGAATTATTAGTCATATGCTCAGATCCATTTTGATTAACGGAATAGGACAATTGTGCCTTCCTTCCAACTTCAATTTCTATCAATCTAAATTTACCTGACATACATTGAAAACAGAGAAGTAAAGAACAAATAGTGCTTCCATATCACTATCTACAAGTCGCTAGACTTGAATCATTAAACCTCTCAGCCTAGTGCCTGATGTATGAAACCACTGAACCTCCAGTTTTACAATTTTCTTCTCCTTCTTATATGCACATTTAATGTCTGTTATGAAAACAAATTAATGTCCCTTTGAGAGTTTTGAACCAGCAACCAAATACTAATCACTAGCTAATATAACTAAGGACGCTCAGGCAGCATTAAAAGGCTTGAATCTGCAACCCATGCCTCAGACTATCTTTCATGTCCAACCACTGAACCACAAGTCACTTTCTAGTATATCACTTTCCAAGAATATGCACAATTGAAGTATGTTTATATATATATATATATATATATATAACATACTAATGACACCTAAGCAACATAGAAAAGTTTTGAACCAGCAACCCACCCAACAGGTTGTACTAACCACTGAACTATGGTGTGCATTCCAATTTCTACTACCTTTTAACAATGCTATGCACAGATGAAATTTTTCTGCATCAATGACACCTAGTAGAGTTTGAACCAGTGTACCACTCAACAGATAGTACTAACCACTGAACCACAATGCATGTTCTACTTTCTTCCACTCTCCATCCAGGATATGCACAGATGAAATCTTTCTGCATCAATGAAACCTAGTAAAGTTTGAACCAGTGTACCACTCAACAGATTGTACTAACCACTGCACCACAAAACACTTTCTAGTACCACTCTCCATCAAGGATACGCACAGATGAAATCTTTCTGCATCAATGACACCTAGTAGAGTTTGAACCAGCAACCCTCTTGACAGATAGTACTAACCACTGAACCACAAGTGACAATGCACTCTCCTACACTTTCTACCAAGGATATGCGCAGATGAAATCTTTCTGCACTAATCACACCTACGCAACATGACTCTTGGAACCTCTCGGAACAAGATAAATCACATTATTGCCCCCTCATATTCCTTGGCATACAAACCTCTTGGGATTCGGTGAAAAGGGGTCAAATTTATTATCAAATCAACCGCAGTGTCAGAATCAACTACCATCAGCAGATATATATGAATGCTTCATGATAAATTGGGGCCCAGTCCATAGCACATTCATGTTTAACGAGCTGGTCAATAAAATATGGAAAATGGCAATTAATATTGTACCGAAACACAAGTAGAATCTGTTGAAGACAGACTTTATGATTTACTGAAGACATTAACTGCCTTAATGAAACTCCCCCATCTCTCTTTCTGTCTCTCTGTCTCTCCCTCTCTCTCTCTCTCTCTCTCTCTCTGTCTCTCTCTGTCTCTCTCTCTGTCTCTTGCTCTCTCTCTCCCTCTGTCCATATCTTTCAATTCTTACTTTTTCTTGTTTAACAGGGGTTCCTATCTCCTGTATCTTTATCCTTTTTTTCTTTTTTATCTACCAAATTCGATTAATATTAAAAATTTGTTCCTGAATAATATCTGTCTATTTATGCCATAAATCCAACACTTTAAACAGCTGAAACTGAGAGTTACAGAGAGTAATAACTAATAAATGTCATCATAAATGGTATCAATTCCCCCTGATCTTTAACAGATGTTGAACTTCTACAGGTACCCCCAGACAACCTGAATAAATATGTATTTCTTACTTTCAATGCATCTGATTTGACTGTTTCTTTTGGAAGGTTCCTGGTACACATGTTAGAAACAATTTTGGCAAAGGTTCAGAATTCATATCTATTTGTGGACTTGTTAGTACCTTATTTTAATCTCTTAAATCATTCGAGGTTATTTACAATGTAGAGATGAGGGATATCTTTCATCTCTAACCCTTGCCCTCATCCCCCCCCCAAAAAAAAAAAAAACAATAAAATAAATCAAGATATGTTGCTTCACATCAACATATATATATGAAAAACCTTTTAGATCTCTCAATTAAATGTACATACGATCAGATATTTTCTAGTAATACAAAGATCTTGGGATCTGATACTCAAGATGCCTTTAATGGGTATGTTCATGAATATATTGATGCAATCAAAAAATTACATTTATTCTCATGAGGCCATGAAAGGGTACCAAGAAACATGGAACCTCAGTCTTAGATCATATCATCTCAAACTCTATCAAGATTACATTTATTCAAATGTAGGGGAAAGTCTGGAAAATGGTCGAAAAATTAATCGATATAAAAGGGGCTACTAAATAATCTAGCAAGTTTTTACGTCATTTTCAGACTGCTATGGATTTTAATGCACATTCTGGGGGCAATATTAGGGATACAGCCTTCTGTTCGATTCCTTTTACAATCAAATGTTATGTTCTTTATAATTTACATTTTCTTTCACACTCAAAATGGCATTTTATTATTTTGTTCTTTTAAATCCTCTAGACCATACCCTAATTCATAAGAAAAAATTCTTTTCAGAAATGAACAGCATGAAACAGTATTTAAAGCAATCTGAATTAAACAGAATCGTGCAAGAAGTTTGATAATAATCAACTGAGTGGAGGGCTTGAGAAGAATGCAAACATTTACGACAGCTAGAACAACAAATCTGCCTTTTCAGACAAAGAGTTTCAAGTTGAAATTTGTAATCCTCCAACAAATGAATCACGATAGAGGTACTATTTTGATTGGTACTGGAAAAATTGAATTGGCATGCATTGAAAAGAGAGGCTAAAGATTGGGCACTGAAAATTTCAAAAATACAAAGACACCATGGGGTGGACAATTTACGGGGTAAAAAATTATTTTGTGGTAGGGTACACGATGTGACTCTCCAATATTCTTCCAGAATATAAAAGAACAAAAAAGGGAATTAGCATTTCATCTTCCTTTTTCTATAGCCAAAAAAAAAAGCACAGATGTGAACATAGGAATGAGCTGGATAATAATTTTCCTTTTTTCTATCAATCAATTCCCAGGATAATCAATTGAAAATGACATACGATGACTCATGGAGAGAAACATGTCAACTTGAGAATTATGAATTATTTCTGAAGTTAAGTTATGATTGATATTGAATGAATCATGAGCCTACCCTGGTGCCCCCTGCAGGGAAATAGAATGGGAGGGGGGTACAGATGAGGACCCTGTCCCTTGTGGTTAGCTTTTCAAGAACATGTGAAATGAAATGCCATCTTGCCACTGATCATGTATTTCTGTTCATCTATTCATGTGTATCTCTTTGGAAAAGTCTATCAGCACTACTGTTCCGCTTTATAAACCACAAATGTCTCATCTTGAAAAGTTCCCTCTTTTTTTCTTTCACCTTTTCCTTTTCTTTCTTGTTATCCCTTTTGGCACAAAATTCTCAGAGGATATATAGAAATGATCTGCAAGAAACTAGTATAAGAAAGGAAACTCCTTGGTAAAATATACCAGAACTGATGACTGACCCAGAATATAAGATAAAAGCCAAAAGAAGCACAAACTCTCTCTCTCTCTCTCTGTCTCTCTTATATTGTCTCTTTATATCCTTATCATACTCAAAGTTTTGACATTTACATCTTTCTTCTAATCAACTTCTTCACTAAATATCTCATCTTCCTCTTCTCCTTTTTCAGAACTATCTTTTTTTGTTCTTTTAGACTTCTTTCAGCTCCTCTTTATGTTTCTTCTTCTCCTCTGTCCTCATCTCTTTTCTTTTTACAACTTCTATTTTTTGTCATGCCTCCTTGCTGTTCAAAAATCAAATATTTTATTGCATGTTATAGCTAGCTGTATTTAGCATTTTACCAAAACTCTTACATTAACATGTACTTTCAATCTGCCTCGAAAAAAAGAAAAGTGAGGAGAAGAAAGACAGATGAGGGCAAGCAGCAAGAAATAAACATCTTGAAGATAATCTCACCTTTAGGTCAATATTCCAAATCTATGATCCAAAGAAAGACATTCAGGCGCTAAAAGACTTGTCAAATTCAGCCGATTCCTCTTTCTTCAGTACTATTACCAAGTAGCAAAACTGGACAAGCCTATCCAATAACGAACCCTTAATCCAACAAACTCTTAAACCAGCAGGTAAATATATCTATGGCCACAGATCAACATCCTTATCATTCCAAGATATCTGAGGTTCTTAATCCTCTTTACAGATAATCACATCATTCCAACTCTGTGTTCAGTGTTGTAGGTTCCATGTTTACACCAAGCATTACAAATATCTGTCTGTGCACATATCTCACACTGCTCAGTTAAACTTGGAGTTTGACACCGGATTCCTGCATAAACTCACAGGACACATAAACGTTATAAAGCCATTACTTTGCTCAACTTCTTCAGTGATACATTCACAGAGTCCTGTCCTCATTACAAAAGAAACTTGTAGCACAATCTAATTACAAATCATGTGTAAAGATAATCACTTCTATGTTGAAACAAAACATTTCCAATAGCTCTCTTCATTTATCCAAGTGCTAGCTAGTGAACAAATCTAACACTTGAGTCCTGCATGAACTCACAAAACAAATAGGTAAAGGCCATCACCTTGCTCAATTTCTTCAATGAAACAGTCAGGGTCTTCCCATGGAGTTCCAGCGTTCTTCAAACGAAAACAAAATTGAAAGAGATCGGGAGACCTCTGGACTCGTGGACACACATGAACATGAAATATCGGAATGGAATGTGAGCTGAGAAGGGAAGCATATAATCTGTTGACTCAATAATACTTGTAGCTAGCTAGCGGACTGACTGGCCTAGCTAGGACTGAAGTGCTATGATGATTATGGGGAATTGATATTTTATTCAGACTTGGTAACATGGGCATGCAATGTGTGAGGGTAATTGTCACATCTCATAAAATTTTGTTTGAAAGACGGGTAGGTGGGTGGTAAAATCAATGATGCCTGAAATTACTAACTGATTTCTGTTTTTCTCTTGATGAGTCACACTGGTATTTGAAGAACAGAATAATTCATGTGTCTAACTTCAACAAAATCATGAGGGCGAGACGGGGGAGGGGGGGGGGGGGGGTGGACAGTGAGTAAATACATGTGTGAAAAAGGGACTGTAGTTAAACAATTGCCAACTTGGACTATTGTGGTTCCTACATTAAGCCTATGGGACAGAGAGAATGTATTAGTCAGTGGGCTAAAATGGACATCAACTCAAAATAAACAAATAATTAAATTGGAACATAGAAACTGACGGAACCGACTAGTTCAGTAGTGTAGAACAGAGGTGGGGAGGAGGGATGGGAGCTTGACCTGTTTGCCTCTGGATATTACAAGTCCTCAATTGAGCCTTGCTGTGGCATAAATGTGACAGAAAATACCCCATTTCACATTAACCATGAGCTATAAACACATGCAGACCAAGCCTCCATGACTGAACCTATCATTACCTTGGGAAATCCCCCATGACATTGCAAGAAAACATACCACCACATGATGTCAAGGCAAAAATAGTTCATGTGCATGACATGAAGGCCAAGTCTATCCAATACAAGGGCATAGGCAGTGGCGTAGGTACAGTACAGGGGGCATGGGGAATATGTAACCCCCCCCCCCTAATACAATGGTGAATAAAGAAAAAAAAGAAAATTAGACAAATGGAAAAGATGATGGAAAATAATTTGAAAGTACACCCTCTTCCACAAGCCTGGCCTTGTTCATTTGCAATACATTCACTAAGACCGCCCCCCCCCCCCCCTCCCCCAATATTACCAGAGCACCACATTTAGTCTATTCCAGTCTCATCTTTCACAGCTCCTACAAAATAGGGCCTACACCATTACCTATATCATACATCCATGGTTGAAAACGAAATGATAAGCTTACAGAAAAGGAATAGATCTAATTCTTACTGAAACATCTCTAGTTCTTTATAGGCTCCATCTAGTATATGAAAGCTACAGGCAATTTCTCTTACTGTGTTAGTGAAAATTTGTGATGCATGTCTCAAAGGTATTTAAACCAACACTTGAGCTGTTGAGCGTAACAATTTTACCATACTTACAGAGAAGTTAGCAGCAGTGAGAGCATATAATCCAGAGCAAAGACAAAGCTATGCAAAATGTGCATTTATGCTGAAAATAGGCACATTTCACAGAACTGTTAAAAAGTTACAACTAAACTACATGGCATCGATCCAGTAGCTGAGCTGGGCGAGAATCCAAGTGCCTTAGCAAAGTTAATGGAACATGTGACGGCATCACAAATTGACATTATTACTGGGGTCGCTGGAATACCGCCTGTGGAATTCCTGCATCTGTGAGCTTTATTTTCTCTCTCTCTCTCTAGCTCTTTGAAACACTTGGCTTTTCTCCCAGACCCAGAGGTTACGGCAGACTTTCGGCAAACAAAACTCTCAAAGATGTTATTTTTTCAAGAAAATGGGGGGACTTTGAATTGTGGGTTTACGGTTGAGATGTGTCTAGGATGGAGAGAGAGAGAGGGGGGGGGGGGGGAGAGTATAAGAGAGACAAACATACAAGGAGCAAGAGGTGAGAAATGTAAATAGGCTTTTCACAAAGAGTTTTAGGAAGAAAGAGAAATATGGATGCTTGAATACATAGGTGATTGGATTGTGAAAAGGTTGCTTGAGAGATCAATAGTTAGAGGAAGGGAAGAAAGAGGGAATATTGAAGTTTTAGAGGGTAACAAATCATTTAAAACATAAGGAGTGTAGGCAGAGAGAACATTAAAATGAATTATGGATTGAGAGAGACAGACATATCAGACTGAGGGAGAGAAAGAGAAAGAAAGAGAAAGAGAAAGAAAGAGAAAGAGAAAGAAAGAGAAAGAGGAAGAGAAAGAGAAAGAGGAAGAGAAAGAGAAAGAGAAAGAGGAAGAGAAAGAGAAAGAGAAAGAGAAAGAGGAGAAAGAGAAAGAAAGAGAAAGAGGAGAAAGAGAAAGAAAGAGAGAGAAAACAAAACACACACAAAAATAGAGGACACTTAGAACAAATATAAATGTGGAAAGATATTGTTTAAATGAAAAAAGACCACAAAAAAGAGGAAAGAATATTTGACTATATAAAGTTCAAAAGATTAAAAGAGATATGTCCACTTCATTATTAAATTCACTAAATGTGAAGCATATCATACTTAACCTATGGAAGGCCATTCTAATATCATCCACCTTTTCATTAGCTATAAACTAATTATACCGTGTGTCTCAAAAAAAACGTAACACTTTTGAAATGGTTGCCAAATTGAGCATATATAATTTTATGAAAAAATGTCTATATGTATGGAAAGCTAAAGGACCAACCTTTCATATGATATGAAAAAATTAAAAAAAAAATCATGCTTCGATGGACAGTGTTCACTTAAGTTAGAGGTATGAAAATGGGCCTGCGCAGGATTTTTCCTTCCAATTTTGGACAGGTAAATTACTTGTAACTTACAAAATAAGGTCGATATGAGATATTCATGATCGATGGATCAAAAGGATATTTTGAATCATTAATGTGAAAGACTTTTATCTTTACCGGTACCCTTACTCAGTCGGTACTTTGAAAGCCTTGATATTCAATCAAGAAGAAAAGATAGCCATGTGGACTACTGAACTGATTACTTTTGTCAGATCTTTCATTTTAAGATGAACAAAGCAGTTTTAAATAAGAAAGAAATAAAAGAAACATGAAAATCTTTTAAAAAAAGATTTAACTTGTTTTTTGTCATGTCTGCCCTAATGTGTGTGTGTGTGTGTGTGCACGTGTGTGTATGTGTGTGTGTGTGTGTGTGGGGGGGGGGGGTGGGCGGTGGTGTTTCGGGATTGATAAATAACACTGAAAAAGGAATGGTATTCGAGGTATTCAAAATATCCTTTTGATTCAAAATATCCTTTTGATCCATCGATCATGAATATCTCATATCGACCTTATTTTGTAAGTTACAAGTAATTTACCTGTCCAAAATTGGAAGGAAAAATCCTGCGCAGGCCCATTTTCATACCTCTAACTTAAGTGAACACTGTCCATCGAAGCATGATTTTTTTTTTAATTTTTTCATATCATATGAAAGGTTGGTCCTTTAGCTTTCCATACATATAGACATTTTTTCATAAAATTATATATGCTCAATTTGGCAACCATTTCAAAAGTGTTACGTTTTTTTTGAGACACACGGTATACAAGCTTTTCAACACATTTTGGAATACTGTTGAACTTGAAGGGGAAGGAAAATGGAAAGAATGCTGAGGTTGTGAATGGGTAGGAAAACTCAATTTTCATGGAAATCAGAAAAGAAGAAAGAAAAATGATACATAACTCAGGAATTCAAGTCATCTGACACTTTGAGGGCAAGGGTAGCTTGTGGTAAGAGGATTATATTCAAGTTAGGGGAAGAAGGAGATTATATTTATTTAACTGATTTACATTTCTTTTAGAAATGCGGTCAGACAGAATTAACACATTGGAGACAAGAAGCGGGATAAAGAAAGGAAGGGGGAGGGGGGTAGGCAAGTATCCTCCCCTCTCTCTCCATTAACAGGTATCTCTTCTTTAGTGCCTGTAAATTATCATTTTTTCAAGCCTTGTTGCAAATATCAGACAAATGTGGGGATCCTTTTTTTTTAGGGGGGGGGGGGGCTTATTGCCATATATTTTTCACTCCTGATGGCAAATTATGATGACGACCATGTTATATTTGTTGATTTGTTTGTTTTGAGGAAGGAGTGTGTCTTCCCGGACAAATTTAGAATGGTGACTGTACCAATGCAAAAAAAGTTAATCAGATTACTAAAAACAATCTTTTGTATTGTAAACTGTCTTAATAGAAATAGTCAACAATAGTTCAATCACTTCTCTTTGTCTCCTTAAAGAAAATAACTTCATAATAAGTGGTTTTCAAAAGCTTGCCTATAGAAATGATTGATGCCTTCAATATTTTGCTTACCTAGCACTCTACTAATATACATGTACCAGATTCATGAGGACTTTAATAATCATGGGAATCGGGGAAAAGAACTATATTGTAAGGCTGCGACGGGTAGTCGAATGCTCGATTACCCGCACGGTTGACAACTACTCGGGTAAAAAAAATGTCCAGGGCCACGCTTACCCGTGCCAGCGAGAGCGGCGGCCGCTGGCATGGTACCGTCTGTAACAATGTTTGCCAACTCAAGCACTGTCAAACTCACCACTCAGAAACTGGGACCAAATGTCCAGATTTCTGTTTGGACTCAGAGAACAATGGATTATTCTGCCATCTTTGGTTTTTAAAACAGCATTGTTTACTGTTATTATTATTATTAAATCAGCGCCTTCAACTGCAACTCGAAGTAAAATTGCATGCGTAATTGGCGAGGGACCTGGGAAACTGCCGAGTGGTATGGTGGTGGCAAAAAAAGAAAAAAAATCAAAAAAAATCAAAAAATCTAAAAAATCTAAAAAAAAATCAAAAAAAATCAAAAGAAATTCAAAAAAATTATAACAAAACATGGCGTCCGAATATTCGGGTATTCGCTTGTGAGCCCGGGAGTGTACTCGGGTACCTCATTACACTGTTGTGCACAGCCTTACTATATTGCAAGAGAATAAACTTGAAGATATGAAACTGGAAGTACTAGCTAGCAGTCAAGGGCAGTCATTAGCCAGAGAGGATGGAAGTAAAGGAGTGGTTTAGGACACAAGGGGATGGACAGGATATCAAGATATAGCTCACTTTATACTACCTTCCATATACAAATACAGTGAAACCTGTATATAAAGACCGCTCAAGGAAAACAGGTCTTTATAGGCAGGTGGTCTTTATGTACATGTTCCTTTACACAGGTTTCTATGAAAATTTTTTTTGAAGGGAATGTAAAAAATGTGGTCTTTATAGACAGTAGGTCTTAATATAAAGGTGGTCGATAAAGCAGGTTCACTGTATTTCAGTTTAATTAACATCATTTTTTTTACACAACACTGCCCCAAGTGTTACAAAGCAGCACTAAGAAAAATTGCCAATATACTGTCAAAAGGTACTAAGAAAACCTACAGCAATAAGCCCCATCCAAGGAATTGGGTACTCGAGAATCAATACTTTCAAACCAGGAGGCATTAGGACTCAGAGTCAGAGTGGGCTTGGAACCCAGGACCTCCAGCATCCAACTCCAATGCCCAACTCCTAGCTCCTACTCCTAAGCATTTATATGTCACATGCTTTGTTGTGTGTGTGAATTAACACTTTCAGATTTGTTTTGTTCTTGAATTACATCCCATTTAATGTAATTAAATACATCCGCAACTGACCCGTCTGTGTGATGACACCCCGTGACTAGATCACTGGCATTAGACCAAGCAAATCATAGCATTAGTTAGTTAAATCTCTCTGGCTTTACTTTCATCAGTTCCATTCATGGCTAATTGAAAACAAATCATCATGGTTTATTTAATTAAATTCATGAGCTGTGATGGTGAATTGCATGTGATTTTACATTACTCTTTTGTTTATTTAGGAAGGTTTAATGATGTAAAGAAATCATTTGTGGCTTGTGGGCCAAACTGCATTTTTTTTTTAAATTACAAAGGATATATAAGGAAACAGAAATAAGCATAAAGAAACTTCTAAAAGATGTTGATTGCATAAATATATACAACAAAAAAATAAATGATTACTGACATTATATTGACATTTTCATATTGTTACTGGCAAAAACAGACTACCAATCCAGGAAAAATAAGAATAGTTGTAATAATTCTCATTATTTTAGCTTATACCACAAACAGCAAACAGTGATAAATTCCCATTTTTTTCCTTTCATTTTTTCTTCTTTTTTGAAAGGTGTTGATTTAGATACTCAACAGAATGTGAAGACATAAATGTGTTGTGGTGAAACCAGGTAGGCTTACAACTAAATTATTTGTCACTTGTGCAAACATTTTTATATCTGTTTTCTTCTGGAATTTCAGACCATCGATGGCAATGAAATACATCCACTGACAACTGACCAGTGTGGTTACTGTGGCTTCCCATGACTATACTTTTGGCTTCGGATCAAACAAACAAGAGAATTTTCTTTGGTCTATCTGTATCTTTGTTTTCCTTACAACTTTTGAAGAAATACCTTATGGAATTGGTCAAACTTGAAATGTGAAGTAAAAGTGAGGTCTTTGTGGTGCTTCTACAACTGGGCTGCCAATCAGTCAATGGTCACTAGAGGATGCATTCAATGAATAGGACTGGATGAAATGCAAGAGCAAATCATATAAAGTTTCTTGGATAGTACAATCAAACCTGCTGTAGTGACCACCTGTCTACAAAGACCACATGTTTTGTTTCCCTTGAAAATGGTTCTCATTGAAACATGTACTAAATGAACCTGTCTACAAAGACCACTTTTTGTGTTTCCCTTGGGCGGTCGTTATTAACAGGTTTGACTGTACTAGCAAATGACAAAACTTATAATACTTAGTAGTCCCCTATTCATTTAAAAGGAAAATTAAAAGGAAAATGAAGTTCCTTGGATAGTACTAGCAAATAGTGATACCTTTCTTTGTTGGCTGCCTATTAATTGTGTGGTTCTAACGTGAACTGAACTAGTACCCTCATTAAAACAAAGTTGAGTTCTATTCAAGCATTCCATTACTTCTTTTGTTCCCAACTTTCATCCTATCCTGAAATGAAATGAAAAACATCCGCTTCTGACCAATGGGTGATGAACTTCCGATGATGACAAGATTATTGGCAGTGCCTCAAACAATCCCAAGGTCATTCAGTAAATACATATGCCCTAATCACCTAGCTTGCAAGGTGAGCTTGTGATTTGTGAACAAATTGATCCTCTCTTACTTAAATTAGCAGGTCCTCTGCCAAACAACTGAGGAAACTGTTAACGTGTGGAACATAGTGGCAACTAAAATTATATTAGCTCAAAGCAAACCTTTAGAGGACCCCTGGTCACTAGTTTGTTCTCCTACAAGGCATCTAAGAAATGCGCCTTTCAATTCATCCTGCTGATGTTGTGACCTGAATATGAGAACAACTGATTCTTCTTCTCAAGATTATGTATGCCTCTCTCTCTCTCTCTCTCTCTCTCTCTCTCTATCTCTCTCTCTCTCTCTTCTTCTTCTTCTTCTTCCTCCTCCCATGTACACCTTCGTTCTACCCCCATCTCTCTCTCCCTCTCTCTCTCCTTCACTATCTCTCTATCTCTCTCTCTCTCCCTCTTTATTTCTCTACTCTCTCCCTCTTTATCTCTCTACTCTCTCCTTTCATCTCTCGCTCTCGCTCGCTCTCTCTCTCTCTCTCCCTTTAAATCCATCTACTCTCTCCTTTCATCTCTTGCTCTCGCTCTCTCTCTCTCTCTCTCTGATGACAGTTTTACACTTATGAAAGATCGACTGCTTTTCAGAAGCTCCAAGACTAAGGGAAGAATGAAATATACCAACAAGTGGGGGAGGGGGGCAAATAAGGGTGCTTTGGTGGACAATTGCTAGCATAATGAAAAAGATATTCAATTTAAATTAGATAATAATATTTAGTGATTGAAACGTTGTTTGGGTTTTTTTTTTTCTTTCTATTCTTAAAGTGTATCATGACAGGTAGATTTTCCACATCCAGTTTCAGAAAACACATTCCCACAATATACAGAGAAATCATCATCTGCAAGCAACAAAAAAATCAGAGATAGAAATAAACTCAAACAAACCCTATTTCCATGGCAACCCCAAAGAGGAACACGTTGTCTGGAGTGAGAGCCTAAGAGCATGCAGTCTGACATGTACACCGATCGTTCTCTCCACTTCACTGCCTTATCTTCGTCTCGCCGCCCTAAAACCCTCCTAGGATGAGGGGACTTTCACGCTCTGAACACCTTTTTCCGTACTCAAATCTTTCAAACACACAGGATCTAGGCTGTAACCCACACATCCACCCAAAAAACTCCCCCAAACCCTTCTTTTCCTCCAAAAACTCTGAAGTATGAGAATAGAATGGATTAAATTAATGTTGAAAGGGAAAAGAGATCTGTCATCAAGTGTAATTTCAGAAGTGTGTGCTTCTTTCATTTTGGATTATCCACTCTTTCTATCCCCGCCCACATTGAAGGGTATCTATACATACTCCATGAATGATGTTCAACTGTGTTTAAATAAAGAATGCTTACAAACATTTCTAAAGAAATCTGGTACAGATTAGTCCAAAACCTTCATTAGCAAGTTATTTGATCTACTACCTTTCTTTTATTGGCATTAGATTATGATTGACCTGAACTGACATCCATTTTTCTTTGACATAACAAAATGCAGATCTAAGTCGAAATTTATTTTCTGATTTTTCTCTATTCCAAGAGCCAGATAAGAATGGCATTGATTGACTATATGCTTTTTGAACACTCTTCTGGTTCTCAACAGTTTCAGTTAAAACGTTTGAATTTGATTACATGTTTTGTTCAATAATTTATTTTGTTTTTCTTTCTTTCTTTTTTCTATTTAGTGGATAAGAGGATTAACAACTATTAACAAGTAGTCACTCTAAAACAAAACTCCTATTACCTACACTGCACAAATAATGACTCTTCAGAGAGCCTTTTGGAGAAAAAAAAGTGAGAGACAGTAGTCTTGAAGCTATAGTCTTGTCACTGTTGTTGTTGTTCTTGATGATGATGATGCTCTTTTCACAAAATTCTACTGTTAGTCCGGCAGCCAAATCCAGATTATTGGCCTAACCTTGTTTTAGGGTCTATAGTTTTTTTTTCAATGGATTATGATTGCCTAAACCTTCTATTTGAAGAATCCGATTGCTGACACTCTGTCAGCCTTGAGCAATTTAAGATATGTGACGTCATACAAAATGGCCGCCAAAGTACATGATTTTTCTCTAAAAATGTATAATAAATATATAATAGGGCTTTTTCTACAATTTTGGGCAGCCAAATGTCTGTATCTCTCTAGGACCATCACTAAAAATTGTTTCGTGATGTTGCAGGGCCATAGATGACAAGCTAATTTGCATATTTTGAAATAGCGCCCTCTATAAATATATTAATTTTGCATAAAAATAGGTGTGCCAGCCAAATGCCAATTTCTTATTTCTCAATGGATTATGATTGCCTAAACCTTCTATTTGAAGAATCCGATTGCTGACACTCTGACAGCCTTGAGCAATTTAAGATATGTGACGTCATACAAAATGGCCGCCAAAGTACATGATTTTTCTCTAAAAATGTATAATAAATATAAAACAAGGATTTTTCTACAATTTTGGGCTGCCAAATGTCTGTATCTCTCTAGGACCATCATTAAAAATGGTTTCGTGATGTTGCACGGCCATAGATGACAAGCTAATTTGCATATTTTGAAATAGCGCCCTCTATAAATATATTAATTTTGCATAAAAATAGGTGTGCCAGCCAAATGCCAATTTCTTAGATCTACGTCACGTTAAACACATATTATATGCTTCGTATGCATAAAATAATTACGATTGTGCTGCACTTATCTTACATATTTTTTGGTCTAAATTAAGATACATGTAAAGAAACCAAGATCTACAAGAGAATCAGTGAGAAGTGATTTTACGGTACATTATTGTTCCATTCATAGGCTTTATTTAGACCAGCATTGATCCAGCGTCAGTGAATGATGATAGAGCATTTGGCATCGGTACCAGACAGATGCATGAGTTTTAACAGAAGTTACCTGGTGGATTCTATGACACAATTTCCAAGAAAGTCTACAACGGGTACCTGACAGAAATTGTCAGCCCAGACACCAAATGTAAACCAAAGTGTTTCTGGAGTTTCATAAACGGCAAGCGATGCGATGCCTCAGGGTTGGCTCCATTGAAATAATCTAATGAAATGACTTACTCAGATAGCCTCTCAAAGGCGAACATTCTAAGTAATCAGTTTTCATCCATCTTCAACTGCAATGAAGATATGACTAGTCTGAGAGACAAAGGACGAAGCCCCTACCCAACCATGGATCACATTACTATCTCGGGTTCTGAAGATCCTGTCTGAGCTTGATGTTCATAAAGCCACTGGTCCTGACCAAATCCCAGCCAGACTTCTGACCACCAAACTGACACCTGTGTTCCCTCTATTCTTCCAAGCCTCCCTTAACCAGATCGTGCATGCCTGATAAATGGAAGATGGCTATATATATTGATCCTATCTTCAAGAAAGGTGACCGTAGCAAGCCAGAGAACTACAAAGCTGTCACTCGGACTTCAGTAACCTGTGAAGTACTCAGAGCACATCGTTCTTAGCAGCAACATGAACCACCTTGAAAGCCACAACATCTTGTCTGATGCATAACATGGCTTTCGAAAGAAGCGATCCTGCGTCTCACAGCTTGTCCTTGCTGTCCTGGACCTTGCCAAAGGCATCGATGCCAGCGACCAATTGGACATGACACTCCTTGGTTTCTCCAAAGCATTTGACAAGGTTTCCCATGGAAGGCTAGCTGTTACACAAGCTCCAATTCTATGGAATCTGGGAACCCACACATGCTTGGTTTTCTGGCTTCCTGAGTTACAAGACCCAGCAGGTGTTACTGAAAGGACCCATCTCCAACACCAGCCAAGTAACATCTCCTCTTCCTCAATGATCTGCCACCGTACCTCTCCCCAAACCCAACAGTCAGGCTCTTTGCTGACGATGGCATGCTATACAGCAACATCAAGACATAGGAAGACGCCTAACGTTTCCAAGAGGATCTTGACTCACTGCAACGCTGGAAGCGTGATTGGCTGATGGAATTCATCCCACATAAATCTCAGGTTCTACATGTCACTAATAAACGCAAATCCATCATCAAATTCACGGACAGACCCTAGATGACAAAAATATAGCAAAGTATCGAGGTGTTGAGTCACAGAAAAACCTCAGCTGGAACCCACATATCAACATTATCAGCAAATACTCCAACTCCACCCGTGCCTTTCTTCAAAGAAATATCCAACCATGTCCTAGAAAAGTTAAATAATTGTGCTACGATACTCGCCTTCAACCAATCATGGAGTATGCCATCATCATAATTATATGGGACCCTAACACTTAAACAATTATAGCAATCATCAAGAAGCTTGAAATAGGTCAACGGCGCTATGTCCGCTCCTTCTGCAATGACTACTGCAGGACAAGCAAAGTAGAAGCCATCATGAACCAGCTCAAGTGGCCAACATTACAAGAATGCAGGGTACAGGCTCAGGTGGTGATGATCTTTTGCATCAACAACCCGCTGAAAGACTTTCCACATACTTTCCTCACTCCATCAACATCCCTGCATAGAGGGCATTCCAAGAAGATTATTGTTCACTTTGCCTGAATGCTTGTCTAAAAGAGGAGCTTCTTCCCGGATACAATAAGACTCTGGAACTCCCTCCCTTTGAACACCGTCAATTGTACCTCTGTTTAACAGCTTCAAGCAAGAGTTTCTTGCTGTGCAGCTCCTGCTATGACTAAACAGTCAAATCCTAGAGAGGCAGGTCCTGTTGCAGTTGCTGCAGACAAATTCCATGTGTGGCTGTGCTGTTGAAGCCGTGGCTAGCTGCCGTCTTTGTTGTCTTTTCTCCTCCCACTGTTCTACTCTCTTCTGATCACTCCTCTGTATACATGTCTTCACAGCGCATCTCCATTTGGGGCAGTCTGAAGCATAGGCTTCCCATTTTGTAGGGTTGATTTCACTGGCCTCCATATCCCTCTTGCACACATCCATGAAGCGAAGGCCAGGTCTTCTAACAGTCCTGGTTCTGGTCGCTAACTTTCTGTACAAGATGTCTTTTGAAATGCGGCCGTCTTCCATTCGACTGACATGACCAAGCCATCTCAGCCGTCGTTGTGATAGAAGAGCGTAGATGGTCACCATCCCTCCTTTTTGAGGACATCCTTGTTTGGAATGTGGTCCTGCCATTTGATGCCTAGGATTCGCCTCAAGCAGCGGAAATGGAAAACATTCAAACGGCGCTCCTGACTTGCATACAGGGTTCACGACTCACTGCCATACAGGAGAGTGCTGAGCACATAGGCCTGGTAGATCTTAATTTTCGTGTTGGTGGTTTATAGTAAATTGTTCTTCCAGGCCTGCTTTGAGTGTTTAGCCATCTTGGTTGCTGCCTTGCCAATGTGAATGTTGAGCTCGAGATCAAGGGAGAGGTTGCTTAATACATGGAGCCGAGGTAGGTGAAGTTTTCAACCACTTGGAGGGTGTAGTTTAATTAACATTGGAGGATTCAAAAGTCTATGACACCAAGTTGATCTACTCTAGAGTAATAGGACTGCAGGCAAGTTGAAGATATGTCAATATCAAGAATATTTTGTCATGGAAGCTTTCACCAGGTCAAAGGCGAACTTGAAGAATTTGACAAAGGTTGACGTGTCACTTGAACAACCTTGTACAGCCCGTTTGATGGTTGTGGATTAAAATCTGATGATCTTTGATTGGTGTGCCACCAGGGTTTCTAGAAGTCATGACGAATCGAGAGTCATCCAAAAGAGTCTTCCCACCTCACTGCTTCCCTCCCAGAAACTACTGACAACAAACTACAGTTGATCATATACCGGTATGCGTGATTCTGCAGAATGATGAGGTGTTCAGAAATAGGCAAAAGCACAAGCTGGTCATTACCGGTCAAGATGAGGTATGTGTTGAAGTGATATCAGGCAGCGATGTCATGCCAAGGGAAGATGTTTCCATTACACATGAAGAAGCAGACAACATCATAGTACAGCAAGCGATTCAAATTGCTGCTAATGAGAAAAGGTATGTTAGGGTCCTGGCTGTTAGGGTTAGGGTCCATCATTATCTACATGAATAACTTAGAACGCCAATGATCATGGCGTCATCAAAGAGCGAACTGTTATTGACATTCCTGCCACTGTACACAAGTTAGAAGATATCATTCCATCGATGTTG
This sequence comes from Strongylocentrotus droebachiensis, assembly GCA_035222895.1. Taxonomy (NCBI): domain Eukaryota; kingdom Metazoa; phylum Echinodermata; class Echinoidea; order Camarodonta; family Strongylocentrotidae; genus Strongylocentrotus; species Strongylocentrotus droebachiensis. The sequence goes on along the minus strand of JAVYIG010002528.1, from coordinate 79,009 downwards.
GCAGGACATGCGTTGAGGGGATGCGACACTATTGGGGCATACTTTGGGATTGAAAAGGGTACATGCATTGCTGAAAGTGATGAAGCAGAAGATTTGACTCCCTTTGGACTCAGTTGGCAAGAGAGCTCATCTGCAAACATGTGTGTGGAAGCACGCCTTGCAGTCACGACCCACATCATTGGATCCTGAAAGTATGGCTATGCAAAAGAAGAGGAAACCAAATCCCTGATCCCTGTCACAGTACTTACAAATGTACAACTCGCACCGGACAACATATTAAGGTTAATACGGTGCACTTGTGCGAGTGGAAGCCTATGTAAATCATCACGGTGCCAATGCAACAAAGCAAAACTAGCATGCACAATTTTCTGTGGTTTTCGCGCCTCTGTCGAGTGTTATAACGATCAAACTAAAGCAGCAAATGATAGCCATTGGAAGGTAACCATGTTTGGTCATTTTGGGTGGATATTTCGCTTTATTAAACTCATAAATTCCCTTGTAAGAGAGGAACCTTTTCATGATAGGTTCATATAAAAGAATGTATTACCTCAAAATACAAATCAAATTTCGGAATGCTGTCACTGAAAACGGGTATTTATAACCATATGGCACCTCATATCTATGGGACAGAGAGCATGCAATTCTAGCTTGTTTTCTTCAAGTATTAAAGATAAAGACCAGTTATGGTCATGCGATTGCATTGTGAAAGAAACGTTGTGGAATCGATCAGAAAAGGTTGATCATCTAGCTTAAAGTATTGGTGTGTACTGCAAGGTTCTGGAATCATCAAAACGATTAGAAATTTGGCCCAGTCTTGGTAAAGTTACAAGCACTGTACACAGAAGGATGTATATGGGACTACGCGACACGTGCGCGATATCTATCAGGTCTAAATAGATATAATAATTTACCAAATATATCAATTAGTAGGCGGTTTCTCGGCAAAATTTGTATCATCACGTATTAGTCAAAACATATTCGTTCACATGATTGGTGATAAGAGCTTCCATTTCATTTTTTGAGAGGGGGGCGTTTCCAAAACTGATCTTTACCTTTAAAGTACAAAATAACCAAAAAATCACACCAAAATGTGGTGCACAATTTTTAATAATTGTATTCAGTGCGTCTGACTTATAAAAAATGTTAATTTCATGTTAGAAATTGGCATTTGACCATCATTTAAAATTTGCAAATTAACGTGTCTATAGAGGGCGCCAATCTGAATTATGCAAATTTACATGCCATTTTTTATCATACAACATCGTCAATTTTTATTTAGTGATGATCCTAGAAAAAAATCAAGATATTTGACTGACATTTAATGTAGCAAAATACTGTAAACAATTTTTTTATCATTAATTTTGGTAAAAAAGGGTATTTTGGCGGCCATTTTGTGTGACGTCACATATCTCAAATTGCTCAAGGCTGACAGAGTGTCAGCAATCGGATTCTTCAAATTGATGGTCTAAGGAACTATAATCCAAAAAAAAAAAAACTATAGACCCTAAAACAAGGTATATCGTGATGGCTGCCGGACTATGTCTACGTGTTAACCCTTTTTTTAATGCATGGAATTAAAAAAATAAAATAAGCTTTAGAATCCTTAAAGGTAATACAAAGTTTTAGTATGGGGTCATGGATTCGGTTCAAATGAACATATTGGAAGCATATGCGATCATAAAATATTCAAAAATCGTTGTCGCGGTTGAAACCGAGTCTAAAGTAATGAAATTGAAAATAATAAACGCTTTGTGATGTATAGCTCCCTCTCAAGGTCAAGATATTAATTAAGCTATAAAACAATGTTTCTTGACTGAAATCGACCGATTAGCTATTCCCGTTTGGAAATTATATATCACAACTACATATCTAGAGATTTTCATGGTCGCAGCTACCATTGTACGGCCGTAGGCGCTATTTGAAATTTATCAAAATTTACCGGGAGCACCGGTAAATTGTCATATTCAATTATTCTCTAAAGCAGAAGTGTTTTAGGGGCTAAATTTTCTAGTGCTTATAATACAACACAGGGGCATCCAAATATATCAAAATTGTAAAGAATCACTATCCACCAAATTTTCAAAATTTCCCAAAACTTTGTTTTACCTTTAAAATGGCAACATTTTCAGAGATTCAAAGTTATTTTTTTCAATCAAAATTGGTCATTTCTCTTCTTCAACTTTTTGAAAATCATTCTCACCCATGTTTACTATTTTCAAAGACTTTTTTCTTTTTAATGTAGCAATAACAGAAAATTGTTGTTGCCAACTCGAAAAACAATACGTGATAAATTTAGCCCTAAATATAAATCCTATCCTGAAAGGGTTAACCCAAGTCATCTCAACATTGCTTCCAGGAATACATCCAGCTCCTTAAAAGCTCCTTAGAAATAGTCCTCTACATCCAGTGACATCACTGTCCACTTTCCAAACACTCTTTTACTTGGAAGTCAAGGGCAGCATAATCTGCAAATTCTAGGCATCCATCTTTAAACAAATTCATTGGTAATCCCATCACAGTTTCATTAAAGACTTCTAACTATGCCAGGAATCTATATTAGGGGTGGCACGAGCCGCATCGTCGTCGTGGGTCGGCGGCATTAGTTAGCAGGAAAAAATAACTTCCTGGCTGGAGCAAGCGTAAATATAGTGCCAATTCCGGTGAAGACCGAGAGAGGGTGAGATTGGCTTGTCGTAAACATCAGCTGATTGGACTAAAATATGCAGCTGGTAATCCCATTTATTTGTCTGTGTATCTGTTATCTAGATTATCTACTCATCTGATCCATTGTGTCTGTTTGTTTGTATTTGCGTCTATTTGTGTCAGTTTTTATCAAAGATTACATCCTGTCATCAAGTCATCAGCAAGATGCAAAGTACTTATGAATTTAATTCAATCAAAAGATTAAAAGTTAACCAAGTTTAAAAATCAAAACAGATATAGAATCTGATCACATGAAGTATTATACACATTATCTATATTATTAGTACACAATTCATGCTCAAAGGATTAGATATTGATAACTAATCTTTTCTTTCTACATGTACACGTACATTAATAAAGTGTTTATCTTTAAACAAATCTAAAAGATATAAATCTCAATTAATTGGCCTATCGATCCACTCTAACAATGAACTCTTGTGAAATGTTGATTTCTTTATAGCCCTCAAATGAATTCCAATTACTTTTAACTGAGTATCTCTGTATGAATATGTGTTTTTTCTAATTTTTCATTCAAATAATATACTCCACATAAGGCCTGTCCTCATCAGGCCAAAGTTGCAAAATAACCCGCTATTTTAACTAGCCCGATCTCAAATTAAACAGCTAATTTGCGTCTTCATCAGCCCGCAGTTGCAAATAGCAGGCTATATTTGGTTGAGAAAATATCCTGAGAAATCTTGGTCTTGTTTCCGAAATAGCGGGCTAATTTGTGCCCTTCAGAGTTAGTTTCAAGCTTGAGGAAAATATCCTGAGTCTGAAAATAGCGGGTTATTTTGCAAGTTCAGTCTGATGAAGACAGGCCTATAGTTATCCTTGGTATTCAAGAATAGCATGCACTTGACTATTACTCACTTATTTTTTCTCAGCTGAAACAGGAGGAACTCTCCTCCCCCAAAGGAAATAAAATCCCACACCTTTTAATATAAGAATGTTCTAAATTTATCACATTACCAGGATACAATGACTTAATTCCTGAGTGGTAATTATAGAGGGTTATCAGCAGCACATTACCTGTCACAAATGACGCTTATTAACAAAGAAAAGAAGCATCATTTTGCTGTACTGAAAATAGTTGTTATAATAGAAGGTTATTGGCGCAAATTACCTGTCAAAAAATATGCCTAAACAGAGAAAAAGAAGCATTACAGCTAGTTGTGCGTTTCTTGACTTTTCATTAAATCAAAATATCTGCCTTCGTTGTTAAAAGAAGGTATATATTCAAGATTTGTTTTGAAGATTTAGAACCTTTTCTTTACCTTCCTGAATTTCTTACTAAATTGCTTTAAATAATTATGCCTCCTTTCTTCGGCAAATCATTATCATTTTCAACTTTTAAAATTTCTTTATTTTCTAACATTTATGAATACCAAAACTTAGATAAATTTTGTTATATCGATTTTTATAAATCCTAGCTGTTCTTCCATCTCTCTTTTTTCTTCTTTACAGTTGTAATGAATATGAAGAGACTGATAGAAAAAGATGCAAGGAAACAGACTATCCTCACCAGGCACTTGAGTCGATCGTCAGGGTAGACTGCCACTCCTATCATCCAGGAGTGAGGAACCCCCGGAGGAAAAAAAGTTCAGGTTTGTTAGTTCTGGAGTGCCGCACCAAGGACGGCCAATTGGCAACAGATGCCCCAAGATTTGTGAGGAGGAAGCATATTTTATGAATCAGGACATCAGCCGTCATCCGTTGGGATTGGTGATGAGGATGGTATGTCAGAAAAGAAGGGCTTGTCAGAGGAGACGGGTGTTCTTTCGGGAGAGAAGAAGATAAAGGTTCAGATCAGATCATCAGAGGCTCTGTCAAAGGTATCCTATCTCAAACCCTTATACCGGAGCCAGGCAGGCAACCATAATGGGGGTTGAACCAAAGGCCAATCTTAACCACTTGACTACCAAATTCATTCATTCCCATTGGCTTTATACAGTAGCCACCAGGTTCCCATAGGAAAGGGGTTAATAATAACTGAGGATTTCAAGAAAATCTTTGTCTTCTTCATGATGGTGAAAGTTTAAGATTGCACTTTAAGAAAGTTTTAAAGAAAATTTTATGGGTGTACAATGGGACACAGCCTTCCAGAATTTTGCACAAAACTTTACTTTTGTTGCAAAAGTTTAAAAAGTCCAAAAAAAGAATGGTTCCCCTGTTAATTATCCATTCATTTTACTTCTGTTGCTGTGATATTAATACATTTTTCTACAATGTGTATCATGTTTACATCATACTCGTTAATGGAAAGTGGGAATAAAATGTTCTTATAGACACTTCAAATATTGCCTTTAGCTACAGAATAATCACAGTTGCGAGTCATAAAACCGGCTTGATTAATACCATTTTGAAAATCTGCCAGTTATTATCAGTGCTCAAGTTCTAAGCTTTTAAATAAGTTTGTCTGGTCCAAAGGAAGCTAACAATAAGCTCAATCCAAAAGGCATATTAATCATAAATAGGGATCGAATATTTTGTATAATAGTTATCATACACTAATTTGTATCAGAGCTCCAAGTGGAAACAGATACAAGTCTCTGTCTATCATTCCTTTAGTCCCAAGTGATTATTTTTATGCTGGATGATCCGCTAGACGTTGTTACTAAAATTAGTTGAAATGCAAACATGTGGCCGCTTTAAATTTAGTCCACATTTTTTGGTTGTTATCTCAAAGTTCAGATAGACAAAATGCTGTACAAATTCCAATTTTGAATTAAATAACCCTGGAATGAACATGTTTCTAACCTCTGAATATGGTTGATCAATAACTACCATCATTCTACGTCATTTTTCATTATTTGTCATAGCACTAATACGGCCTTTAATTGCATTATTATCATTTCCCTTGTGCATATATCTTCGGGCCAATGTTTCTTGCACTTCACATGTAAACACAGAAAACGATGAAATTCTCGTAGGGACACAAGTTGAGTAATTCACAGAGTTCTGGGAGCTGCTATATTTAGCCAGGTCTTTTAGAAAATTTAGAGAAAATCATACAGGTGTGACAGCTATAAATAGCATGTATAATTTTGTAACAAGTTTATTTACAAGTCCACTGTTACAGAGTTGTATCATTGTTCTCCAGCAGTTAGATCAATAAAGTATATAACTAGTGTACATATACTGCAAAATGAATAACGGAAACATTTCGGGGGTTCTATACATTTTGGATTTCAAACTTATAATTTGAAGCCCATATTCAACTAATGTGATTAAACCTGACACTGGGTCTATTCAACAAAAGGAAAACTTGCACCTTAATTAGTATCTTCCCTAGATAACTTTGACTTGAACCAAGCTTCAAACAAGGATTGGGTTTAAACTTTGAATACAAGCCTTGTTGTTTCCCTCACGCTATTGTCTCTCTTCTCCCTGAAAACAAGCACTACTTAACTGATTTGAAATTATCCTTATGTGCGTCTTAAATGCATCTACCATCTTATGTCCAGTTTCAGTGGACGTTACGTCAAAATGATTCATTGTACCCTGCGGCCTCTCCATCCATCAGAGGCGAACTGACCAATCAAGAATGGTTAGCCATCATTGTGTCATACTGCCCTCTCTTGGGGGTGAGATACACATCTCTGAAGAGAAAGTAAACTGCAGGGTACAAGAAGGAAGAGGGCTGACCTGCCGTTGAATGTCCAATCATGTCAGAGATTAGCCTTTTCCAAGAATGTTATATTATTTGTCACAACCTGTTTTTATGCCTGATATCCTGATATTTGTCATGATAAATAATAATAATAATAATAAAAACAGTGCTTATAAAGCGCTTACCACCGAAGTCTCTAAGCACTAAACCTTTAATGATACCCCCAAATTTGTCATTTGTCAAAAATGTGGCATTTTCAATGATATCAGTTTATTATTATCAATTTATGTATCCATTTTATGTAATAAAAGAGTCTGCAATTCAGCCATTTGGCAGCGCATGATTCCTTATCAATAAACTGTTTTTAAATTTTAAAAAATATTAAAAATTATTCTATTCAAAACAGCCAGTCATATATGCCTAGCCGAGACTGATATGATCATGTATCAAATACAGAATCATAAAGTTGTCATAACCAACAAATCATAAAATCCTGAATTCCTTGTAAAATACTAAATTAGGGATCAAAGCAGGAAGAGAACGAGTGATATCAGAACTTAAAAACAGATTTATAATACTCGCCTCAGGTTATTCGTAAAAAGGCTTATATAAGCCGATGATTCTTATTATAGGGCTTATCCAAAATTCATCATGGCAGAAGGCACTTTTTCGGATGTTCTTCCATCAATTCACAAAAGAGCGAAACTAAAAGAAAGATTTATTACTAAGCCTCTGTCAAAGGCAATCACATAAGATTTAGGGGCACATTTCCTCAGTTTTTAAAATATTCAAAGAAAACCTTTCAATACATATTGCTTTATGAAGCAGATTTGAGTAATACACAGAATATAATGTACCCCACCTGACAAACAACAATTGTCATATGATATAGGATACATTGGAGGATATTCTTATCAGTATCAGTAAGTTACTTTCTTGGAAATTGTATTAAAAATAGTATATAGTTGTAATCACGCATCGAATCAAGAGGAAATTATTTATTTTTAAAAAAGGATTCTGTGATACTAATTTTAAAAAATTCTGATTAGATATTGTAATTCATACATGTGGACGTAACAAAATATTCTTTGATTAATAATTCTCATAGTTTCTCACATTCTTATATCACAGATTTGACAGTTTACTTACTCTAAAAGCTCCCTCCTCGCCGCCACCCCCCCCCCCCCCCCTCCCCTGTGGAATGTAATTTGTAGCAGAACTTTCTAATTTAGTGAGTTCCCTGAGGGCTACCACCTCCACACGCCACGAGGCCCACGACCACCATCAACAGTACCCCAGAGCTCTGGCAGGTGGGAATAGAAGAAAGGACCCCAAATGACGAGGAGGATATCAGCTCGTCAGATCAGGTGAGATAGACATCTTATGAACAGCTAGGTGGTTTGGGAGGAAAGAAGGCGATAAGGTCACATCGTCAAATCGCAGCGAACTTGACAGTATGGGGCTTTTCACATAGAAAGATATTGGCAAGATTTAAAAAATGATTTCTAAACTGTGATCAGAATCTCACTTTTGTTTAGTGTGAACAAAAAAAACCCACTGAAAAGAGAAATTATGATCACATCTGAAATTGCAATAAATTTTGGCCTGATTCTCATTTGGGGGCATTTTTTAGTTCATATTTTGCAAATAAGCTTGATCGTTTTTCGTTGTGCTCTGTGTTTAAATTGAATTTGGTGGAAGACTTGATGTAACTTAGGGAGTGTTTATGCTTCACTTTTTCTGACCAGAATCAGGCATTTGTTATGCGTTTATTTTAAAACACGGTTGCGTCCATGCTTACTTTTATAGAATCACCGAAAAACGGCAATCACGATCGCCTATCATAAACTCACAAAAAGATGCGTTTACAATTTGTAAACGCGTTTAAATGGGGTCAACGCACTGACCTCTAGTGGGTCTACGTAGCATGCACAGTGAAGGTTTGCGAATCCAGCTGGAAGACCAATTAAAGCCACACAAGGAGATTTGCCTGGATGAGCCAGAGAAGTAAGCATAAACAGTACACCGTGGAACTGCGATCACGATGAGCGTTTAGGATGAGCGTTTCAGATCGCTCATTCTACCTTCAAAATCAAGCATGAACGCGCCCTTAGGCAAGGAGACGTAAGATTTTGAAGACAGATATGAAGAAGTACAAAGAATTTTGAAGTGCAATGTGTCATACAATTAAGAAAAGAGATCAGAAGTAAATACTTGTATTCTGTGTGTGAAAGGGCATAAAAGGTGAAATTTGAATCACAATTCACTCTCATTTCACTCTTCTGTGTAAATGAGACTATAGTGTGACGGAATCAGAGATCGGTATCAAGCTACCAAACATTAATCAAACGCTGATGCTCTGCACCCCTTGTGCCATTGTTGCGGTTCCTGATGGTTGCTGCGGAGGAGGAAACGTTGGCAACCATTTCAGCGTGGGAAGAGGAATTGAGGTAAATCCTAGCCAACCAGGTGGGTAGTGATATTCTTCATAATTCTTGTCTGTTTTCTCCTTTTGTTCACTGCCATTCTTCTGTTCTAATCTTTAAAAAAAGTCTTTCCTATACTTTTTATGTTGGTGGAAGTTTTGAGCCCCGAAGGACAGCTATGACATAAACAGGTAATACAGCATATGAGAAAGAGGTAGTGCTTTTTATTAACTTCTGCTTCAGCTTCTGGGTTGAGAGAACTATGTCTTCTGGCATTTCTTAATATTTGATTCCTGTCTTTCATTCCAATCCTTGATAAAAGGTCTATCTTCTATTTCATCCCTTTCCTATTCTTTTAACCCATAGCCTTCAGGAACCTGGGGGATCGTGTATTAAGTCTAGGAAATTAGATATTTCAGTAGTCAATGGGTTAAGTTTGGTAGAAATTTTGAGACTTTGGAGGACAGCTACATATATGTAACAACAAAAAGTACTTGAAATATACCATGAGAAGAAAGATGGTACTTTCCCTTTCTGCTTTTAACACGATCACAAAGACTTTCAAGGGATCAACTACTGGCAGTTCACACAAATAAAAGTGAATGCAAACCTTGTATTATTACATAATATTCTTATGTTCAATAAAGAGTATATCTTCAAATCAGAATCTGATTAATTTCAACGAAAGTGTGTTTCTATCTTCATTAGACAGCACAATTTTGATTGTTTATAATGATAAAAATGCATCTATAATGATAAATATGCATCAATACTCCCATGTTGAAAGGAAAACAAGACTTTATCTTCACATTATTACTATCTAGTGATGTGAAGCCCCTCTAAAAATATATCATAAGTGTATTCAGAATTTGAAGGACTTGACGTACATTCACCATAGGAATGCTGGATATGCAGGATCTGTGAGCCGTGTAATGCAGTTTGGAAGCCGTCATTGCCATTCGGAATCCGCTCTGACCAAAACAGATTATAGAGAGTGGGCTTTTACACACTGAAAATACATCAGAGACCTTTGAAAGAATCTGGGTGAGAAGGGAAGATGGTTACATGTCCTCTTTTCCAAAATTAGTCTGTGTATGCACTTATGACATACTAAATTTTGTTGTTGTTGTTGTTGTAAAATTGCAAGTAGATCTCCTTTCTCCTTGTTTCTCTTCTAATTTCTTCTCTTTCCCCCCCCCCCCCCATCAACCCCATCTCTTTCTCTTCTCCACCCCCGCCCCCCACTCCCCCTCTCCCTCCTTTTCTCTCTCTTTCTCTCTCTCTGTCACTTTCTCCCCTCCCCCCTCTCTCTCTCTCTCTCTCTCTCTATATCTCCCCCCTCTCCCTCTTTGTTATACTGTCTGTATTTCCTTTTTTTCAAATCTATTTTCCAAATTTCTTTTCTCTTAATTCTCTCTACTCTGTCACCCTCTCAGTCTCTTTTTCTTTCAGCATCTTGATTCTAATTTGCTTGTTTTCTAAACATATCCTGTACATATCTTGCCCAGGATGTCATGACACAGCACTCACATTTTATTACAGTAAGAATAGCTAGGGGTTGATATGACGGTGTAAAATGGACATAGAGGGGGCTATTCCTTCCAGGAAGGAAGACAGATCAAGATTGGGATCTCATCGTCAATTGGAGGCTATTCATAAAGGTACTTCAATTCAATGATAATATTTTCTGACTAATTTGACATCGTCGCAACAGAACATTCTCTGGATACTTTACATCTTTAAATTGGAATCCCATAATATGGCATATAAATGGTGATAATAGGGCAGATTTTCTTTGATCTTCCAGACATTTCACAAAGTTTTCTTGAATACTTGAACAAATATTATCTATAATTTTCAACAAACAATGACTAATGAATAAAATTGATGTGATAGATTTTCCATCAAATTACACATCAAAAGAAGCACTTGAAAAGATCATTAGTAAACTAAATAATATGCTTGCCACAAGGCTTAGTAGAGAAATAGTCAAAATGAGAATAATGCACAAATTTAATTACATGAAATTCAATCTCAGTTTCCAACCTTCAACAGTCGGCTGTCATTATCCCATTATTTATCAAGATAAAAATCTTAAACTAAAAACAGATACTACTCAAAAGATAAAGCATTTGATATATCCAATGCCCCATAAAGATAGCTTACATCTGCAAGCAAAACAGAAGCAGCTCCTAGAGGCAAGATTTAAGAAATGATAATCACCATCTTCTGATCACACTCCCAGGCGATTAGGAGTTGAGATAGGAGGAAAAGGTTAGGCTATCAAAGGAAATGCTGCTAAATCATTGACGAAAATCAGCACAGGACACAGGGGATTCAGTGTCAAGAATTATGATTCGGATCATCAATACTAAGACAGAAGCTCCAAATGACAGTTTAATCAGGACCAAATGATTCTGCGCTTTTAGTTTCTGCAACGTTCACAAGCATTTTTAATAAGACTCTTCGGTTAGGAGGTTAATACTGGTAGCTGAAGAAGGCCTAAGTATGAGCAAGTTTGATTTCAAACCAGGAAACAGCGTCTGATTTTGTAATCCGTAAGATATCATTAGCCGACAGTAGCAATTAGTGATGCCGAAATCTAAAACAAATGTAACTTGAACTGATAATTAGATGAGCAGATTTGTAGAATAAGTATTTAAAAAATGCTTATAGATTGTTCTGCAATATGACTGTTATTTCATGCAGTAATTATCATTTCATGAATATTTTTGTGAAATCATATTTTTGTGAAATCATAGTGACATTGTAGATGTATTAAGTGCTATATAAACTTGGAATATCATAAGTAGGAATTAATAATTAGGAAATAATTAGGACTTATAGTTCTTGAGTAATTCAGCTATTACATTGCTGAAATATGGCAATGCTAATGGATAAAATGTTCTCCTTTCCTCATTTTAACTTCAGTGATTTCTTTCTAATCAATAGACTTTCTCTCCTTTTTTTTCACTCTGTGCCCATCACATAAAATAATTTTTGCTCTGTATGTCATATTATGTGTACAATACATTAGTTTTATTTTGATATTCACTCACTCAGGTTAAATTTGTTTGTATAGGTGCTTGTATGCATGATGTTGTGAAATTTTCTGACTTTCAAGCTCATTGTAATATCTTCAAAAGATAAATTTCATCAAAGCATTTGGTAAAGACACAGTTTGTGAAGTGCTCACTTCAGTACCCTTCACCTCATCACACATTTAAATATTATCCAATTGAGCACTAAGACTAACAAAAGGACAGATGAAGCATAGTAACGAAAATGGGTTAATCTAACATTCTTTGTAAATCATATTCACATGATATCACATATATTTATGCTAAGGTCACTAAAGAATCAAGAATAGCCTACAAATAAGATCCTACAAATAAAATGTCCTCCAAATATATCATCCATACAACCTCCAAAAAATTATTTACAAAAATTGTGTGTATCTAAACAATTCAATTATCTTCTTATTTCTAATCCAGACCGATACTACATAATCCCAACACACTGCCAACGCATCATTGTCAACTAGGGATTAAAGCTCCCTCGCTTGTCAACAAGTTGCCAGGTGACGGGGACCGCTAATTGGAGAACATATAACGGGCTGAGCAGACTCTTTCAAGAGCGATAGTAATGCAAGACTTGCGAGAGCAAAGCATGCGGGGCTGGATTACGCGCTTGACATCCTCGTCGATCTTTGACAAGCTATAAATACATGCAAATCTTATCCTCAATGCAAGCCAGGAAATTGCTACTAATTTTTCTACAACTTGCAATTCGCTCAATGTGAATTTTAATGAGTTGGTTAATGGTAAGTACTTTTGAACATTATTAGGCTTGATTGAAAACAGTGTGGAGTATAGACTGTTTCAAGCATAATTACATATATGTAAAAAATTACATGAACATACTTTCACATCCTAATGTACAAATTTAATTTAGTTATTGCTTTATTTAGTTTTTAGTCAAAGCGAATTTAAGATAGACGTGGGTTGATTACCAATATTAATATCAAATCATTAGTTGGCCAAAAGAAGACTGTAAAAGCTTGTCAATGACAGTCACAGCCTTCTTTAAGTTAACAATAAATTGGAAAAAATTGGCCCCCAAAAAATGATCATGTCGAGAAATTACTATACAAGCAGTGTCGAATTCTGATGCAGAAAATAATGTGTTTGAATTGACAAGTACACTCTTTTGAACCTTGAAATAGTTTTGTTTTTGCTGCGATCTGTAGGCTACCATACATCCCTCTTATTTCAATTTATGATACATTTCTTATTTGAAGAATAAAGTACTCATAGGCCAAGTTTTAAAATGACAAACTGATTCACTCAGCCCTCAGGCAATTCACTTTCCCTTGATGACTTAATACCCCAAAGAATCCCTTCTCTTCCTCTTCGTAATTTTAATTGTTTCCAGAGTTGCCCACAAAATTTGTGCATTTCCTTGCATTGCGTGGTTTCAGAACAGTTCCAAGAACATTAAAAATAACCAAAAAAAATAATAATAAGTAACCTTGGAAATCTTATGATTCTCCTACAACCCTCCCACCTTATCATTCTTCAAACTTTAATCAATTTTCTTGACTCATTATTAACAAGGTGGGTGCCTGGATATATGAGTAAGGAAACACTCCAAGGAAAGTTCCCCCTTAAAACCAAAAAAAGGGGTATGTTCTTGCAAAAATTATAGATTACTCATATACCACATGCATCATCTTATATCAAGTGGAAAGCCAACAGCACGTGGCCGCCCAGCTAGAGAGGTCTTCGACTTTGCTGGCAATCATGGCCGTGTGACTAAGACGGGCTGATTTAGTTGATCCTTCTTGTGACTCAAGCTTACATTGCCAGGCCACAAAGATGTCCTCAGAAAGACCCCTTGATCGTAGCTGAAGAGACGCCTAATATCATTTCAGAAATGAAGTTTAAATGAACCTCCCCCTGGATTAGGAACATGAAGAGTCATGAATTCCTCCAAGACTTCAAAAGATTTTCATATTCTGAGAGTTGAAAGGGCATTCATTCTTTGGTTCAAGATATGTAAGAATTAATGCCCCTCTGGCTCTGAGCAGAAGGTAATAGAAAAAGCCCCTTAAGGAGCTGTCTGAAGCAATGATTTGATTGAGTGTTATCACATCTTCACCCTGTCTCACTTGTTCTTTTGTTTTCTCTGGAAATATTCCAAAGTTTTTGTTTAGAACTGGCCATTCACCTTACAGAACCCTCCTTTGAATTAAGGGGTATTTCTTATCACCCTTCGTCTTTGAAATCTTTGCTTCACAAGAAGTATTTGAGGTCCTCACTACATAAGAAGCCCACTGAAGCCCAGACAAGGGGTGTGCAGTGGAAAAACTAGGTCCAGAGAATGAGAAAAGTAGATGAAAGAGAGAGAGAGAGAGAGAGAGAGAGGTATAGAAGGGACAAGGAGAGAAGGCTGATAGAGCAAAGAAATAGCAAAAATGATTCCTTTGAAAGTCACTTTCACATGTATAAGCTGAGCGTGATATATACTTCCAATCTTTTTTTATAATCAACCTCCCCCTTTCAAGGAGAGAGACAACAATTAACTCCTCATGGATTATCTTTCATCTTCAATTTCTGAAACACACAAGGAAGAGAGGCACAAGTTGTGCAGGTATAATTTGGAGAGAAGCCAACGTTTCTTGGGGGGTATTTCTCCGATCATTAACTGACAGAGGTTTAATACCCAGCTTCTTGGGAAATGTGCTACCTTATGTCAACTTCCGTCATGTGAGTCAGAGACTAAAGTGCAGCTAAAAACAAAAATAATAATTGCATCATCAATTGTTTGGAAGTCAAAGAGAATTATTCAAGAAAACACCTTTGAAACAGTTTTGATGTCCAAATAGCAGTATCTCAAGGTTTGGACCTACTTGTACAAATATATTTTAGCAGGTGCACAACAGAATATATTTTATTTGAAGAAAAAGTAGAAGGTACCAGACCAAGAAGGAAACCAAGAACTAAGAAGACAAGGAGTGGAAAGGCAATGCAAGAGTGTACTAGAGTGGCAGGAAACAGAGATATATCTGGAAAAGTGTTGCAATCAACCTCCAAGCTGGGAGAAGATACCTTGACAGATAGATAAAAAAAGCAATATCAATCATAATAGCTTCCTGGTATTTAGGATTCACATCAATTCATTGTCAATGATTATCATAAATACCAGTATTTGTCTTGTTGACATCACAATGGAATACATGCTATCTAAGAAAGGGCTTGACACTAAATGGCATCAGGGACACATGGACGCCCAAAATCTAAGTCCAGACCCCCCCAAAAAAAAAAATTCAGAATTTTCAAATAGGGCTCAATGGATATAGGCAAACAATATTGCAGTCCAGACCAAAAAAAAAAGTGGAGCCCTAGCTGTCTATAAGGCATTGTGGACAAAGAGACAGGACGCAGACCTCAGAAAACATCTTGAAAATATAAACAGGAAATGTAACTGATTCTTACAACAGGTCTGTGGGGGGACAGCTGATATAGGGGAAGACAGACATTGTTTGATACTTCACTATGTATTTCTTAAATATCTTTCCTTTGTTTGGGGTCGGGATTGAAAGTAACAGTGTTTTGAGAGATATCTATAAAAAGCTCACAGGCCTCATGACTCCAAATGAAGCTCTGCAGAATAGTGCAACTGTTTGACCTAAGGCAGATCTAGAACAGTCCGAGAGGAGTGGGGAACAAAAGGAATGTGCAATTTGAGAACAAAACTGAGTCAAACATTTAGAAAACTGTCTCCAGTAAGTAATACTTAAGCATAAATATCATATACTTTTCATTGTGGTCTTAAGCCTTAAACGCCTCAAGCTTGTACAAAACAAAGATGGTTGTAATGAGTTGCACCCCCTTCTTTGATGGAGAGTGATTGGTTTACATAGTTAATCGTTAAGTGAACCCATTGACTACGGGGACCCTCAGGCTTCTGTATTAAGCATATGGGAATTAAACAATTTAGTAGTTGACAGGTTAAATTATGGAGCTTACATGTAGTTTGTACTTTTATTAATTTCAATTTCAATTTCAATTTCAATATCATTTATTTCCACAGATTCATAAAAGACAATATAAAGTACAGTCAGATAGAATAAAAGCATTACAACAAAAGATGAACCTGCAGAGGGGGTGATAAAAAAAACCCACAGAGGTTTATGGGGGATCATCCCCTGCTTAAGATTAATTTTGTTTTATTACAATAAAAAATATAAAAAAGGTACAACAATAAACACATACAAAAAACATATATAAATATTACAAGCAAATCTATGTGTGAGGTGAGTAATAGTGGGTTGGTGGTACCAATAAATCCAATATATAGAGGAAATGAATGATACACAGGAAAGAAGAAAAAAAGAGGGGATATTTTTTGTCATTGTAAATGTATGTAATATTGTAAAGAAATATACAACCCAACAACTTTTAATAAACCTACTCAAATTATAAAGTGATATCAACAAAACCATCAGTAAAGTATAAGCCATCCATAAATAAACAAATGTTTCAGAATATGAGTGAGTGCTCTATAGTTCTTCAAAAGAACTCTAGACTTGCACCTCGCAAAAAGTCCAGAAAATGTGCCAAAAACATAACTATACCTAGATTGAATTGCTTTGATCTCGGACAACTCATTTCCTTGTTATGCAGGTCTTATTGAGACTGAACATAAAATTTGATTTCTATGTCAACAAGCAGAGACAACATGGGGTACTAGAGGGTTCGACCATTATTCTTACATGATTTCTTTCAAATTTAGGTCTACCAGGTAATGTTCTCTGTCAATATCTGGGCCCCTTCTTATAAAGAGTTGATATTAATCACAACTTATTTGTGACTGATATCAATCCCAACTACTAACATAAGAGATGGGAGACTGCAAACTTGCCATTGAATGGAGGACTTGCGATTGACTTGAATTAATCGCAACTCTTTATAAGACGGGACCCCCTGGACTACTAAGTGTGTTTTATTTCATTAAATTTTCTAACATGGGTCATAGATTTTCTCCTAATTGTGTCACCAAGCAGATTTAATGTAGGGCACCGGAAGACAGATCTTGATCAAGTTTTCTTTTATTAGTGAGGGGTACAAACTTTAAATAATATTCTTAATCTAATTCTTTTCTTTACAGACTTTTTGATGATGTCTTCTATCAATATCTAGACTCTAAATAAGCGAATCAGTGATGTCTTTCATTCAATTTGATTCTCTTAAACATATACATGTAGAATAAAAGATACCATTCATGTAAACACACCAAATTAACAGGGGGCACAACAGGGGAAGGGGCAGACAATTTCCTACTTTAAATGGAAGGAGGATTGAGAGGCATAAGCTTAATAATCACTCTTGCCCTAATTCTTGAAATTGTACTTCTAGACCCATGGGCTATTTTTTAGATTATCTTAACTACTTTAAATGTTTTGTGAAAGACAAAGAGTCTCGTGCTAAATTGAACTCACATTATTGTCTCTGTTAAAATTTCTGTCGCATAACCATATTGAAACTAGAGGACAAAAAAAAGTTTCTAAAAAAAAAAATATTGAATTCATTTTTATTTCCAATATGGAATCCTTTATCATTATAAGCCCAAAGGCCCATGTGCTATTCATTCAGCTATGTAAAAACAAGCAAAAAAGACACACTTTCAGAGTTCAGTCTAACTGTATGTGTTAAAATTTGACCGTAGAGCAAGCTCAGACCCAGTATTGGGTTTTAAATTTTAGAATATAGACCAAATAGACTTCATCTTTATTATGGGTTTTTTTTTTATCAATCTGTTTAAAACTTCTTTCCAGTACCATCCATTGATTTCCTCTAGTCAAATATATATTTTATTTATGTTCTCTCATCTTTTCAAGGACACCATAAATCACCAACACAGTATTATCTTAAAAGATAGATAAATATAAAACATAATATTTAATAAACAAATAATAAATAAATTTTTAAAATGAGATATCATCATGTGACGTAAAGTATTTTGGCGACAATAGTCACAACTGACTAATCGCCAATAAGCCAAAACAGAAGAAGCAGAAGAATACATCCATAAAACTATAGTGTACTGCAAAACAAAAGAAAACCTTGAAACTAATCATATAATTGACATTGTTATATCCATGCTTTCCTAACGGAACACTAGGAGCAATCAAGGAAATCGCTGAGATACTCTAAAATGCCTTCCAGAGGAATGAGGAACCAGTACAAGCTTTAATTGTCCTCTGGATATAACTTTTGTCCTGACACGACCATTAAGGTTTATTGACAGGAAAGAAGGAAATAGAGGCTCAGAATGATGTCCATCTAGCTACGCATCTTTCCGTAGGGTTAGTGAGACGAATGTACTCTAAAGCCAATGGTATCATGGTTTCGGAGGCTAGGTCCAGACTGGTCTTAAATATTAATGTTTTGTTGAGAAAACATGAGGGAATTGTCATCCCAATGGCGTCAACTCATCATGAGGCATTACATTCTATTTCTCTCCTCATCCGTCCTCTCTTTACATAATTCTGTGTGTTCTGTCTGCTTTGAGTTATAACAAATTTTAAACTTATGTTTGCACCTCACTCTACCTCTCTTTCTTCCCCCCCCCCTCTCTCTCTCTCTCTCTCTCTCTCTCTCTCTCTCATTCAATCTGCTCCTTATCTTCCTTTCCCCATCTTGCTCTATTTTGTTCAACATTAGCAATGTATCCAGCTCAGCTGTTGATCCACCTGTTTGAAGAAGCAAGGTGCCTGGATCATATCTTGTTCTCGATGAAGGCATCACAGTTCATATAGGACCTGTGGTCATGATGGTTCTCAAAGTAGTAGTAGTGGTTGCGGTGTCTGTGGTAACAGGATGCGGTGATGGTGGTGGCAATAATAGGTGGTGGCAGCATCATCATGCAAACCTATCTCACCACATACTGGCTTTCAAGTACTCTCGTTTGTTCTTGACATCAACTTACCTCCTAGCGCTTGCTCTCAAAAACGCTTTCAAGGAAATCACTTGCTATGAGCCGGAGAGGCTAGGAATTAACTCAGTAGATTGAAGCCCTTGTGGCTCCTCTAGCCTTTAATTGCCACTTTAGCAGCAAAATGTTATGCGAAATGAGAAAGTCACTTTTTGTCTCTCAACGTTTCATGCAAGAAAGATGTACTTCATGGGGTGTACTTGTTTAGTACAGTCAAACCTGTCTATAGCGACCGCCCAAAGGAAACACAAAAATGGCCTTTGTAGACAGGTGGTCTTTGTAGACAGGTTCCTTTAGTACATGGTTCAATGAGAAACCATTTTCACGGGAAACAACAAATGTGGCCTTTGTAGACAGGTGGTCGTTGTAGGCAGGTGGTCACTAAAGCAGGTTTGACTGTACTCAAACCATCAGTCTTACCTTGTTTAAGATGATCTGCAGTTCGGTAGTCCTTCTGTTTTGATCCTGTCCTAGATATTAGTCATAATGACCTTGATGGGTTAGCCTCTAAATGACCATGCACAGCTACTGATGAGCACACACATACACAATCAATTAATCATTCATTCTATCTATCAGACAAAACACAAACAAATGAACGAGACACACTAATACATTAACAGGTGGGCAAATGAACAGATACACATAATCAATCAATTCACCAATCAATTGATAAATCATACAATCATGAGAATATGTGACCCTTCAGATAAAAACCACAATAAGTCACCAGAAATGTATTTTGAGAATGACTTTCTTAAACCAGAGTTACAAAACTTTCCAGTGATATGTGTAACATTTTTAGTTTACAGAGAAATGACCTTTAACCCCCACCCTTTTGTCATTTGCACTGTTATCATAAAGGTAACTTATTGGTGGGTCACACTATCAATCAATTCATCAATCAATTAATCAATCAATCAATCAATCAATCAATCAATCAATCAATCAATCAATCAATCAATCAATCATAAAGATACAGATAAATACAAACAGATGAATTGACAAACATTAATACAAACATACAGATGCACAAACAAACAAACAGACTGACTGACAGACAAACATACAATTCTGAATAAATCAATTTCCTCCACCACACCACATTTTGTGAAAGCATAAATGCTATTGATTGACTTACTCTGTTTTTGTTCGTCTGCTTAATGCCCAGATGTGGAAGGCTCCTCTGTGACTGTAACAAAAGAAAAATAACAAAATATTTACATTTTTTATATCGTTAATTCCAATATTTCCCACATCACTAGAAATTCCTTGGATTATAATAATAAAATGTGTAATTGGTTGATGCTATATGTTGCTGGAATATTCTTCCCACTATGTAACACTTTATATCATCAAAGAGACATTTATCTCAAAAGAATCAGAAAGATGTGTTTCTGAAATGGCAATCCATTGAATTGACACCAAAAAATGCTCTTGTTTGTCAATGAATTAGATAAGAAGAATTGTAGAAATACCATTTTGTTCAATTCATAATACAGAAAAGTGTTTCAGTAAAGGAAGGAGTTGATCGATTGTTCCCTATTCAAAAGTTATTTTCTATTCAGAAGTCTGAGTACAATCTGATACTTTCACTTGCGTTATTTATCTACACAAGAATTTTGAGCTGACATTTAAATTTAAATGTATGATTTCAGCAAGGAACCACAGACATAGGCCTACATTGAAAAAACAATTTGTTGGAATAAGATCCTCTTTAAACAAAAGTGATGCATTACTCGCCAGCATAGTTATCTTGTATGTTACTTGAAATTGTCTCCTCATATTTCAGATAGAGACAGAAATTGGTTATTTGAGAAGCACATTATTAGTCAAGAACAAAGATCTTGAAAGAAAAGTGAAATTGCAATTTTCTCAAAGTCATTGCATATATTCAAAGCTTCAGATTTCATTGTTTGGATCTCTAGACCAACATGATACTTCAGTAATCCTGGTATAATATGTTGTGCAATGACAGCCAGAATGGCATTAAATCTGTGTTAAATCAAAGGAATTAATGCCCTTTTGGCTATCAAAAGATGATTTGTTTTCACTAAATGATGAAACCATATATGGTATTCTCATTATCAACTGGTAATTATCTTTCAATGCTGCAAAAAAAAAGGTACTGAGCTTTAAAAAAGTCAAAATTTAAATCACTATCAAATTCAGTGAGAGAGAGAGAAATTTAAAGAGAATTATTTTTTTCCTTTATAAAAAAAAAAAAAACTCTTCAAACTTTTTGAGGAGCAATAAATAAAAGATAAACAAAGAGAATGCAGGCCTAAATCTGAAAAATTAGCTAAACTTAAAGGAGTTTGTTCTCTTTCTTTAATGCTGTATGAACTTGAAGAAAATATTCACACATTTTAATGAGCAATATGTATATTATGGACATCAGGAGTCATGTGAATGGGTTCACATTGGAGCAGTTATTTCAAGAACTGTGAGAACCTTCAAACTATTTTAAGTACTTCACGAGTTGTAGAGAGATCTAATCTTTCCTTCTGAAAAGAACTGGGTTAGGTTCATGGGAAATTAATTTGTTTTTAATGAATGGTGATGACATAAACTTTTTAAAATAATTATTCCACAATTGATTATGGGATTTTTTTTCAATACATGTTATAGTTGATAAAATAACTGAAAACAAATTAACAAAACAATATTTGTGTACTTCCATCATTTAATCATTATTTAAAGCTTTTTCAAACAATACGACATAAAATGTCAACTCAAGGTAAATTTTATAAATGCAAAACCCTTTAGATATTTGTCAAGGGTCTACCATTAAATAGCAACCTCAAGTTTAAGAATCTCTCTCTGACATAGAAATTAAAAAAGAAATAAGGAACCAGACAACTTTCAATTGTGAGCTACTTAAATTTTACTATAACAAATATAGTACACTGACAGATTTACTTCTTTGATGTTGATTACATTTCAGGTCACATTACACATTACACCCCCGTGTTCTTGCACATTGTTTTAGATTGGCAAATAAGATGACAGCCATATTCTTAAAACTGACAATTACAACAAAGCCCTGTGACATGAACTCTGCTGGTGCACACTTGTACTTTTTGACAAAATTATCCTCCCTATTGGTTTTCTTCTTCTTTTCAATTTGTTTTGGCTGGCCCCCACTACGCCATGGCATAGCGGAATTGGACCAGTGCCCATTTGATTCATAATTGTTTTGTTTTGTATTTCCAGGTTTCATCAGGTCGAGCTAATTGTTGAGAAAAACAACATTGAAATAATATTTTGAATAATATCCAGTTTTTTATGTGTATATATTGAACAATGTCTATTAAATGACTAAAATAATTTTGAAAAACAATATCTTGGCTCGCATTTGGTAGCCAATGAAAAATGCTCAAAAAATTCAATCCTTATCAGTTACCCATTTACTACACCTGGGTGGAGAGAGATGAATGTAGATGAACTGATTTCCGGAGGAGTGATAAGCACCAGCCCTGGATGTGAACCCAGGACCTTCTGATTACAAGTGTCAAGTCAAGACTACAAACCACAAAACCACAATACAAGTCCATGTAATAATTTTGAAACCACACATGAAGACAGTGAAAAAAAAAAAATCTAGTTTGCATAAAGACCGCTTTTTCTTTCATATATGTTTTGCTACTAAAGTGATTTTATTTCTTCGTGGTGATCGAGCCACAGTGAGATTACTTGTCAAATGCTTTTAAACAAAAAGAGTTATATAACCTGTAAATACTGCCCACATCATTTTTAAGACTGTATTTCTTGTCTTCCTTGAGTAATCTTTATTCATGTAGTTTTTTATGAAATAATAATTATAGCTACAGTCACATTGCACATGTATGTATCGAGCCCAGTGAATGAACATGGCACCTATAAAAAAAAGTATAATTACCCTGGCTATAGTCCAGCTGCCCTGCGGCACTCAAAGCTTAAACTCCTACCATATGTACCGTACTCATTAACTACACCTGGGTGGAGAGTGTTAACATGACATAAATGTTCTGTTACAGAAAAGTGGGTACCTACCTGGAGTGGTTTCTTACGAAGAGGAGCCTGCTTCGCGTGTTGTGATTTGGAGCGCTTTGGTTTTATGCGACCAACAAACATGAACAATGCATGTGAAGCCATTTTTCTTTGTTTCTATTTCGTCTATGAAGAAATACACTGAGATAGAGAATGCAATCCAGCTCTATAACAGTTCAATTGATGCAACAGTGTAGCTTCAATTATATATTGTTGGTATGTTAGAAATTGTACTATGAGCATATCTTCTTTGACATAAATGTTGGTAACATGCTTGTAAAGTTTCAGGAGTAGCAAAAAATAATCCCTCTGACATCTGCTGTAAAACACCAGAAATAAGGAAGGTTATACGAAATGATTATCCAAGCTATAAGCTCAGACAGCACAATCAGATGGTGTTATGTATCCTATGAAGTCACAAGTGGGTATCGAGATCACCGGATTGTTGATTAGACAAATAGAAGGTGTTTCAAACTGGTAGAGAATAGTTGATTGCGATAATGGTGGCTCCGTGAAAGCTTTTGAGCTGTCGAAAATGTCAGTGGCCTATATCTTTATAAAAGGTTTGATGCAAGAAAATAAGATGGTGGAAAATATAGAAGTATCACAAGATGACGAGATGTGACAGTCCTTCTGAATAGCTTGACAACAAAGTTCCCAGCTGAAGACTTCTCCTTGCTACAATATAATTCCTTGAAAGGATCCCTGCAAAAGTTTAATTCCAGGAAAATATTTTACGGCTTGAATTCTAAAACTGATGCTGTTTTTCCTTAGCTCTTGATCCATGAATCAAAGATATCTTGAATAAATGAGACCATAGCTGTCATCCAATGATAAAGAGAGAAAGTTCAACTCTGCACCAAAGTCTTTTCTTGTATTTCCTCATGTAAACTTTGAGAAAAGTCCCAAAGTATCTGAGAATCTGCCAAAAAATCCACTTGCAGTATATCCACAATGTTGAAACGATTAATTCAATAGTTGGCTAACAACATATGGCGAGACGGGAACAAGAGTTTAATAAGAAATCCACAGTAATGCCATTAGTTCACTGAGGAAATTCAGTAATGAAGCAAAAAACAAGAGAGGCTTTCAGTCTTAAGATAAGAAGTGAGAGAGACCACGAAAAGACTGAAAAAGTGTCTGCTGCGTTGAAACCATAACTGGAAACTTTCTTTATTCCTAGGGTAACAAGTTCTGGTATGAGCAGATCTTAAAGAAGTCGGCAAGGCCAGGTTATATGCGTAAGCGCAGCGGTGGAGTGAAAGAAATAATGTGTCATTAAGAAGCCCTTGAAAGAGCCGGTCGTCCCCTCCTCGCTTGTTCTCGATCACTGCGAATCACCGCCAATTCATGGGGACCCTCGCTAGCTACGCAGATCGTCATGACAACAACAGAAGCTGACGAATTGAGCCCTCTTGTCTGCTCTGTGCTCTGAGAGGATATCCATACGCAAGCAGAAGGGTGCAGGAGAGATAGAGAGGGGTGTAGGCCAGGAGAAGGCTTGCGTTAACGTAAGACAGAGTTTCCTGGAGAAGAGGGGAGAGCTGATAGCAAGGGGAACAAGCTGTAGGGACTAGGTTAAAATCACATTAGCCATGGGCTTGAGAGGTGAGACTTTAGCCTTGGCTCAAGATCAGTAATCTCAAGTATGCAACATCAAAGATTTAAAAGAACAAACGTTTAAGAAATTAATTGATAGTGAGATCATTCTTGTTGTCTCTCTTCTATTCCTTTCTTTCTTTTGCTTGCCTTTTTTTTCTCTGTCTATCTCTTCTTTATCGCCCTCTCCATTCCATGAATCGCACAATAAACATCTGTCCCTTTCTCTTTATCTCTCTCTCTTTCTCTCTCTCTCTCTCTCTCTCTCTCTCTCTCTCTCTCTCTCTATTCTTCCTATGTTATCCAATATACCACACATACTGTAACATTACTCACTACTCAATAGTACTCTGTAAGTAGGGTCTGAGCTGTAAGACTATGAAAGGGAAGTACATATACAGCTTCAAAAAGTCTGTACTTTTTAGACTAGACAGAGAAGGGGAGGGAGCGGGAATGGGGGGCTTCTCATCTGATCAGCCATCGTCAGCCAGCGCGCTGAAAGTTTTGGGTAGTGTTTGATGAGATCATTTCCTACAGTAAGTCAAGGGGGGTTAGAATCCAAGGAAAATGGGGATATCCAGAGTGATCGCTCTGCAATTTCCAGGGGAAATGGAGCTATTGGATCATTTCTCTAGACAGGGAGATTATCCAGCGGACTTAGCAAATCACCTGAGTGAACAGGCAATTATGACTACCTGTTTAACCTGTTGACTTACTGAAGTCTCTATACTTCCCAATAAGGGCTTGATACAGGAGCAGTCTAGTTTTGTTGTTAGTTTGTTTACCTGCTATTAAAGAAAGCATGTGTATGCTTGTAAGCAAGCAACCAGGGGACCCTGACGAAAAGTCCTCTCCAAAGGACTTGGTAATGAGGATTACTGGGTTTCGACTTGGTTTTAAACCTGGGACCTCCAGGTTACGAGACCACTGCTCTACCAATGAGCTATTGTGCCTCCTACTTCCCTCTAGTTCAAAAAGTTGATTTAATAACAGGTTAGAGAATCAATTACCTACACCATATACCAGGGATGTGGGTGACAACGAATATAGGTCCTATTTTTTTGTTTTAATGAAACATCAATTTAAAAGTATTTGGAACATTTAAAGTTGTGTAAAAATACTTTTATCAAAGTTTGACATTTGTTGGATTTACCTAACAAGTGATCTTACAATATGCACTAAGAAAATAAAGAATATACAAGTAAATCTTGATTTTTAACAACTAACAATAATTGTTTTACCTAAAAACATTTTCCAAGGAGTTATATGTCGAATAATCAAACTCTTCTCATTTACATGAATTTAATAATAATAACAATAATAATGTTTTCAAAATTTACAAATTTCAGGCACATGTCAAGTATACTAAAGTAAGCAAAATACAATATTCAAGTTGTCAAATGAAGTTTGTCAATTCTAGTCACAAATAAGAGTAGAATAATAGATCTGAAAGGAAAAGCTAATTTCGTCCTCCAATTAGCATGAGGTGACTGACATAGCATCTTCCTAATTACTAGCAGAAAGGAGAAATTCTTAGTCACACTTTGAATGATCGAGTGACAGGAATAGTGGTATTCTTGCAATTTAGAAAATTAATTGCTTTTTGATCCTAAATATAGATTGTGACTCTCTAAGGAACTTCTTGTTATCTTCAATTCTTTCCTAATCTCCGTGTCTTAAATACTTCCAATCCTCCGTTTTATTATCATCTATTCAGGTGACCCGATTGCAAATTGATGGATTATGAAAATAGTGGGTATATTAATGAAAAGCTGGAAGTGTGTGGTTTCAAATCGGTATTAGTAGAGAACGTTAAGTGATGAATATAATGTCTATTGTAGAAAAAGTTTGCAAGCACTTGCACATTTACAAGTCTGGTGTTAAAAGCATATGTTCTTTTATCTATAAATCCACCCTAATAATCTATTCTGGTGACCCAAATAATTGATAACTGATGGATTATTAAAAAAATAATACATTAAGAATGAGCTGAAAGCGTGTGGTTTTGACTATTTGTAAAGTACATTTATTAGTGAAGTAATGTGGAATCTACCACTGAAAAGTTTGAATGCACTTCAAAATTTGCTTATCTGTTAAAAAGACAAAAATCTAAACCTGTCTATAAAGAACATTAAAATGAAACCAAAAAAGATGGCTTTTCTAGACAAGTTCAACAATACTTCTCATTTTATAGGGAGATGGCACAAATTAACACTATAGAAATATTCTTATAGGAATAAAATATAAGTGACCACCATTATATAGCAGTGTCCATTATGGTATTTGGAATAACTTAAGAGTGATAAAAAGTACTAAAGTAACATAGGGCCTACTGTAATCAAAGCCAGGTAATTTCAAACTGTTGTAAAGGTATCAGATATCCTAAAATAGTTTGAAATGTATCCTTTGATCAAAAACCTACATGTACCTACCTGCAATTGTGAATACCTAAAAAATAACATTTATCTTTTTTTCATTTACCACTTTAAGACTTTAAAAGAGTTGTAGATAAGTTCCAATTTTATAAAAAGTGTCAGTCATTCCCATATTTAAAAAAAGTTATTAATTTTTCTAGCCCTTGCCAAATCTTCAATTTACCTCCCTATTCCTCGTCCGAACCATTCCTCGTCCGAACCAAATATTCTAAGAATACTTGCCTCAAATTACATCAATCATAAGCATATCTTTCTCAAATTTCCTCGGTAAACTTACGGAAACATCCTTTAAAGTGCTTTTCCCTCGATCATGTGAGGGAGAAATGTAAGTACATTACTTATCACTTCATCCAGACTCCTAAAACTATTTTCCCCTCATTATCGCGGAGAAGTTAAAGTGAGAAACACCCTGAAGTTTTTTTCTTGTAATGATTTTAGCCTCGAGTTTGCCAATTCCAATCAAATTTCACATGTTTATATGCATTGCTCAATAAAGCCAAGTCATGGCTAGACGTGCTTTTTGAAAGATGGCAGTCAAAATATGCATTTCCATTCCAAGAGAAAATGAATTTCAGATGGGGCAGAGACTTGGGGATATCTTCTAAGAGACCAATGTTCCTTTAGGTGTTTCTTTTAGACTACCGGTATATAACATATATATTGTAAGGTTTCTTCCAATTCTTTCAGAAGATTCTTCTCTTTCTCTTTCTCATTTCCCTCTATTTCTCTCTGTCTCTACTTTCTTCTTAATTCTTTCCACATTCTCATTCTACCATCCTTATACATCGACCTATCTTCATAACGTCCTCTAGAAGTAGGTTTGTAGGTGAAAGGTCAGTTTTCTTTTCTCTCTCTCTCTCTCTCCATCCATCCATCCATCTATCCATCCATACATCCATTCATCCACCCATCTATATATATCTATCCACCTATCTTTCATCCTTTTACTATTTTTTTTTCTCTCTCTCTCTCTCTCTCTCTCTCTGTCTCCAGCTCTGTGTCACTCTCTCCTTCTTCTATCCAAATCCTCATTCTCTCATCAGATATCCCTCCCTCCATCCATCCATAACCCCTTTCAGAACTAGGTGAAGGGGGACGAGAGCCTCGGGAAGAATGTTTGTTTACATTTGCCAATTTGACGTCTGAAGGATCGACACGTTCCTCCGAACAAGCCTGACCCATTCACAGGAAGTACCGTTTCATCAGATAGCAATCCCCACCCCCTTTCACTTCGACCCCATCTCCACAAAGAACAACTTTAGCATGCTCATGGGAACTTTTCAAGATGAAAAATCAGTGTATAAAGAACAAATACTGAAGCCTATGTTAATTACTTAAAATTTGTGATGATTTTTAAAGCTTTAAAGGGTCATGAACCAAAAATTTCAAAATATTTTCAGATAAACAAAAATCTAAATCAAAGAATTTCAACCCTATCTTCTCAAAGAATTTTTTTAGCATGCTCATGGGAACATTTTCAAGATGAAAAATCAAGTGTATAAAGAACAAATACTGAAGCCTATTTTAATTACCAAAAATTCTTGATGATGTTTAAAGCAGGGTCGTGAAGCTAAAATTTCAAAATATTTTAAGATAAACAAACATTTAAATCAAAGAATTTCAATCCTATCTTCACAAAGAAAAATTTTAGCATGCTCATGGGAACTTTTCAAGATGAAAAATCAGTGTATAAAGAACAAATACTAAAGCCCAATCTAATTACTAAAAATTTATGATGATTTTTAAAGCATAACAGGGTCATGAACCCAAAATTTCTAAATATTTTCAGATAAACAAAAATTGAATTGAAAGAATTTGACTTTCCCGTTGCCATTCCAGTACAATTATTCATGCTTATGAATATGCATGGTCATCTAAAAACTGAAAATATCCACTCTTAGAAGGTAAACCAATAAGAGTTGTTATTGTTAAATTGTAAAGAATATGTCTGCATGAAACCTTTCCAATTTTATGACTGGTCCATTATTGTGAAAATTTCATGTCACAAAATGAAATTACAACACTGAATAATATGAAATGACTACCATAAATAAAATCTGAGTTACCCTGAGGTAAAATAAATTTAAAAAAGCAAATGACAGATAAAAGTTTGTTAAAAATGAATTACATAATCTACATGTTCTAGGACAACTCAATCTATATTGTTGATAGCATGTCACTGTTTGATGAACCTTTCAACTTTTATTTGTAAAAAACCTCTGTATCATAAGTATTGAAAGGGCAGTTATCTCAACGAGGTTAGGAAACATATTTTGTTCACAATGTAGACACCCCCTATTCGCACTTGGTTACTCTTCACACGCTCTTAACCATCGATCAGGCCTGACAGACTACCAACCACAGAACGTGATGTGGGTAACTAAATTGGCAGTCACCCTCTAAACATTATCTAATATGTAATAGATTTGGAATTAAATCAGACAGTCCACCGCAAGAATGTGGGGAAGTTCATGTTCAAGTTCACATCGTTCTTTCTTTCTTCAAAGAACAGAAGGAGCAAAATAACACTCAATATATAGTAATTGGTAAGAGCTTTGTTTCGAACATATGAATGGGGGTGTCACACAACGTCCCCCCCCCCCCCCCCACACCTCCAACCCCCTCCCCTTTGCGATGGCTATAGCACCCTATCTCCTTAGCCCAACTTGGCCAAGAAATATCCTAGTTTTCATAATGTCGTTGCTTAGTGAAATGTAGATATTAACGAAATGAAAAGATGCATCCAGATTGCATACTGCATGATTGCTGAAAATCATAATCATAATTTTATCACACAGAGGTGGAAATACATGTTCAGAATATGGAGCTGGTAAATGCATAAACCATCTTGATCAGGCTTAACAGTACAATAACAGTACATTCTAATTCAGAGACGTCAAAAAAGAACTTAAACACAAATGACTGTTATACATTTTGCATACCGAACAAGTCTTTTTGTTCCATGCACAGTTTGATAAGCTACCTATACAACAGGTGTACAAATTTGAAAATGAGGACACTGTTCCACTAGTTTGGTTCAAGTGCAGAATTAAAAACAAAAAATATGAAATGATAAATGTTTGTTCTGCTTCACTATTTTTTAACTCTAAATATTTTCTTTGGAATATTCTATTCTTATCATTATGATTCATACTTCAGGACAATACTCTCTCTCTCTCTCTCTCTCTCTCTCCATGTATCGTACAACATTGATGACCAAAAGAGATGCCAGACGTCAAACCCCACAAAAATGTTGGCACGAAAACTAGAACTTTCCCTCCATTTCAATCAACGACACCTGACTCAGACACTGAACATGAGCCGCAGACATAGCGTTGAGATGAGATACCTTTCATCCCAACGACAGACTGAATCCTAGAATGTTATCAGACGGAAAGGACTCATTGGAATCTTTCAGAAAGAAGCTAAGAATATTTCCAATGCCATGTTTCTGGTGAGTCATCTGGTTGACCACAAGATTGCAAGAGAAACAAAATTATGGTATTTTTAATGTTTTCTTTTTCAGCTTTATTGCTTAGGGTTTCATTGTTTGTTGTGAATCTTACATCCTTTTGGAGGAAGCGGACCACTTATTTCAGGATGTTTAGTCAACAGATATTCCGACTGTATCATCTCCTTTACAAGTTCTACATGCCATTACATGACTACATGATTTAATGTGATAATAGACGATAGAAAATGGACATGATACAAGTTGGAAATGAAAAATTTCCACACATGATGAAATGATTCCTCCTATTTCGGTCATGGCCTAGAGTGACTTGATATAAGATTTGGAATGCACCTGAGAAAAGTACCAGAATAGAGTGAGGGAATTGAAGAGCTGGACTTCCTTTTTTCTTAATCGTTCTTAAATGTACTAGTAGGCCTATTGTCTGTATGTTTGTTTGTTTGTTTTTGTTTGTGTTGCTCTGCTTTGTGACTCGTCTCACACTATCATTAGATTTTATTATTATCAAAAGCCCATCCTTATCTATCCAACTGCTCAACCGGAAGAATGAAATGTGTCAAGGGGCCAGTAAATTTAAACATAACCAGGTTGACTGACAAACACAGCATAACCATTTCAATTTCTAGATACTATTTTCTTCTTTTGAATTCAGGCAATAAGCAGTCTTCCTTTGGCAAATACGAAGTGCATGTATCAAGTAGTGCTGTTTCACAAGAAAGTGTGAAACTGTCATTATGTCATCCTTATACCTTTTTAAATAATCCTGATGGCAGCTTATCATAAAGCAATGTTCTGGTATTTACCACTTACATCAAATCAATCTGTATTTCACGTTACAATGAAAATTAAATGAAACATTTAAAAACAAATTGTTGCTTCCAGCTTCTATTCATAAAAGGAATGAATGGGGCAATGAAAATCTTACAATCAGCAACATGTTAATCATGTTTTACTTCATGCACAGTGGATAATGCAGAAAAACTTTCAACTAAAATGGAATTTGAGGATCAAGTGCAACGAAAACCCCTCTCAGCTGGCCTAATATTGCATTTTAAGCCCTTCTGACGTCTGCTTCTGAAATCTTATATCATCATTGGTGCATTTAACCTTGTCTCTCTCCTTACATTTCTTACCGCAAATTTTCATCATGTTACGTCCCTAGCAACCGCCGTGTGATTCAAAATAGTTTCGCTCACTGAGTTTTCTTCAATTTAGGCGAACATTTGATGACATACTTGACCAAACTTTTGTTTGAAATTTTCTGTCTGACTCTGGGCTGAGTCAGAC
This sequence comes from Strongylocentrotus droebachiensis, assembly GCA_035222895.1. Taxonomy (NCBI): domain Eukaryota; kingdom Metazoa; phylum Echinodermata; class Echinoidea; order Camarodonta; family Strongylocentrotidae; genus Strongylocentrotus; species Strongylocentrotus droebachiensis. The sequence goes on along the minus strand of JAVYIG010002528.1, from coordinate 47,443 downwards.
TCTTCAGTTTGCTTGTATTCCCTTGGAATCCTTGAGAAGAATTTCCAAGGATTTTCTTCTTCTTTTCTTTTTTCTTTCGTTTTTGGTACAAACTTTCAGTATCATAGGCAAGTTTTAAAGGTATAGACCAGTTTGGGAAACGCCCCCCTCTCAAAATATGAAATGAAAGCTCTTATTACCATTCATGTGAAAAAAAAATGTTTAGACTAATACGTGATGATACAAATTTTGCCGGAAAGCCGCCTACTAATTGATATATTTGGTAAATTATCATGGATAGATATCGCGAATGCACTTCAACATTGAACATTTGGTCATATATTTCTGCTTTTTTGCAAATTTAGGTTGAAGTATTAATTGCCATCTAAACCTCTGAAGGCAATATTTAAACAATATTGAATGGATATTTTGCACCCAAAACCCTTGAACTGCAATTAGACCACTACCGGCCTTTACCTTTAAGTGTCCACAGTGCAGTCTATGCTATGCTACCAAGTATCAAATATGTATCAAAATTATGTAAGAATTTGTCAAGTTTTTAACTATGGTTCCCTATTCCAGGATATCTAAATATATAATTCATGAAGCTATTTTTAATTTCAACAATAAAGAAAGAGAAGTTATCTTTTACAACTATGAGATACAATTTGGAATTTGGATGGTGAAAAACCACCCACAAAACTGAAGTTCTTTGAACATTAATTATACAAGAAAAAAAATTACACAGAACAACATCAAGCAATCAAGATCAATGCTAACAAAAAAATGAAACAAGTTCAAATATGATACAAATCTTAATAAAACTGTGCAAAACTTCTAGAAAGTAGTTTGTGGAACATCTCCAAAAGTCTTGTGACTGACCACAAGGTGATCATGTGTAAACTTTGTTTCATTTTCTTCAACATCCCATAAAGTATCTATTTTTGTATTTTTATGTTCCTCTTTATGCCCTGATACCATCAATACTTCCTTCCTCCTAAATTTCTATTGTCTATTAATCTCCACCCCTGATTTCCTTTCCCCTTTTTTGTATATAATTAAATATCCCCTCCTCCTCCTCCTTTGCTAGTTCATCGTTAGATATAAATTTGTCTTTTGAACTTGTTCACATCTTCCATGACTAACACAGTTAGACCTAGCTTTAAACCTTTAAAGCATTATCACTTCATTTTTTGAAAAGGGACACTTTGGTCTAGCTAGATCTAGTTTTCTTTCTTTTTTTAGTCTTAAATACATTAACCAATCCTTATCTCTAGCAAATCCTTTTAGCTGTATCATTAACTCAACTTTTAATTCATAATGATGGCGATACTAAATCCCAGTTCATCATTGCTAGTTCATCGTTCGACCAAGGAGATATCTCTTTGGTAAGACACAGTTACACCTAGCTTTCAACCTAGGCATTACGACTTCATTTTTTGAAAAGACGGTCTCATTTGTCTTTATCTAGCTATCTTGGTCTTGTTTTGTCTTAAATACGTTAACCAGTCATTATCTCTATTAGTGTACCCTTTTAGCTGGATCTCCACTTTTAATTCATAATGATGGCGATACTAAATCAAGCTGACTGATTGCTGGTTTCTGTTTTATTTCTCCTATATTCTCAGAGTACCAGTAAAGCAAAATGATTCATCGAATGAGGCATGAATGGCCTTTAGTCTTCCTCCTTCACAGCCCTGGTATTATTCCTACTGTTTTTTCATGTCAATAGATTTAATCCCGCCGTCTCTTGATTGATTTATTCACAGATGTCATCAACTAGATTATTAGAATCCACCCCTTTTCCTCACATAATTGAAGACATATTTTGAAGTCGTCAAACATGTCTACCATTTTTTTTTCCTTTTACTTCTGTCTGTTCTGTTTCAGATTGCCAAGTCTTTCTAAATTTAAATCTTTAATCTCCTTATTACATCAATCTCTATCATTATCTCCCTGTAAATCTTTTACTAATTCTACCCCCTTAATCTGATCTCTTCTCCCTGCTGCTGCTGCTCTCTCTCTCTCTTTCTCTCTGTCATCTACTTCTTTTTCTCATTCTTTTAAAAAGTCTTTTTCTATTACTTACTGCCTCCTTCACCCCTGCAAATTCTTTCAGAATCTCTCACCCTTTCTCTCTCTCTCTCTCTCTTTCCCAATCTCTATGTATCTTTCCATCTTTCTATCTCTAGTAGTGTTTCTGATTTTCTCTCTCTCTCTCTCTCTCTCACTCTCTCTCTCTCTCTCTCTCTCTCTCTCTATCTCTTACTCTCTCCCTTCCTCCATCCATCCTTCCCTTCCCTGTTAGTCTTCATGGTGTTACAACATTTGCTCCAGTGACAAATGCTCCAGATCTAATTTTTAATAGATTGAATAGATTTAATTTGCAATAGATTATAGGTTAAGGGTTGCAATTGGGGTTTAGCTAGGTTATCTTTAGGGTGAGGGTTAGGTACAGGTGTTTGAGACTTGAGATATAGTAGAATATTGACTGCGGAGCAACTGCCTCCGGAGTATACATCTTAAAACTATACATTTTGATATATATAAAGTATTGTTCATAAATAGTATAGGCTAACCAAACCCTCCTTCCAAGGATAACCCACTTTTCATACAATTTTTTAGAGAATATTGATTAAAACTTATCAACCCCTGAAGAGTTTTACAGACAGGATTTAGTTTTTAGCAGGATATTGACCAAGGAGTAACTGTTGTAAGAGCATGTGTCTTAAAACCGTAAAAAAATCCATGTAGCATATATACATTAATTTTCATTAATATTATGGAATGATGTTTGAGGACTGCTTTACCAGTTTGCTAAGTAAAAAATCAGGGGACCGACGGCTTTAAGACATCTCTGAGGGACATGGTAATGGGGATTAAAGCTTTACCAAAGGGCACAAGCGTATTGGCTTGGTTTCAAACCCGGAACCTCTCGGTTATGAGAACACTGCTCTACCACTGAGCCATTATGCCTCCTTTGAGCTAACCAATCCCTTCTTCCATGAACAACCCACTCTTCTTTTCATTATTCATTGCTTTGTGCGCTGGGCCCCTACCAAAGAAAATAGCACAGAATATTAGTCAAAATTTATCGATCCCTAAAGAGCATTTTCATGCACTAGAGCAACAAGTTTTCCTGCCTTTGTAAATGATTAATCATGATTTATAATTCCGTCCTGTCAGGATCAGGAAGAGGACATTCAGAACATTCATAGATCGGTATCAAGATGATCTGAAAACTAAATACAAAGAGAAAGCATAACCACCCCTACCCCCTCCCCCATCATCCACCCTGACTTTAAGATGGGGAGGATGACCACGCTTGCATAAAGGGTGCACAAGAGGGGGGAGAGCCCCTTTCTAATTGTATGACTCAAGTGTCAACACAATTCAGATTCCACCTTCGCTCTCGTTCATATTAACCAGGGGACCGATGGGCTTTAAGTCCTCTCCAAGGGACTTGGTAATGAGGATTTATGCCTTACCAAAGGGCACAAACGCATTGGCTTGGTTTCAAACCCACATCCTCCTGATTACAAGACCACTGCTCTTCCACTGAGCCATATCGCCCCTCCTCTGACTGCACTTCTGGCCGTCTGCAGATAAAAAGGATGAATTAACCCCATTTTCCTCACTTTCTCTTCTTTTCTCCACTTTTTTATTTATTTATTGAGAACATTTGTTGGGGTGACTGCCTGTATCTCCCCATGGCTATGGGAGGAAAAGTATGACTCCAAGAATCCTAGACTTCAACACTAACACGTACCCATTTGGGGCCACATTCAACCACATTTTGTTCTTACATAAATGATAATACTTTAAAGGTAATCTTCCACTTTGATATGCAGGAATATTAACAAACTTTGTACAACATCTAACAACATTTCTAGCACAACATTGGAGACCTCAAGGATCATCTGCTGAGAGCCAAAAGTTGTTAACTTATTTTAAATGACGACTTATTGCAATCCTGGATCTCAGCAAAAAATATGTATATAAGCCAAAAATATCTGTTATAAAGTATATGGTAGCTCATCATTGAGCAATAACAGATGTGGTCGTAAGCTTAATTATCTTGGACATTTTTCCATGATATGAATATCAGTTCATGCATTATTCAATCAGTGATTTTCAGCAACTTTTCATTAATTAGTCTACATTTTTCGGGTCCAAACATCCAATTCACATTAGGACTTAGTGACACTTTCACTTGATATACGATCTCGCTTTCATTGAGAAGATTATCTTAAGAATACCTTTAATATCTTACTAATCAAAACAAGAGAAAGGACAATCATTCTCATCACTTTCATAACCCTTGTTCTAATCCATCGAGGCAACAATCTTTCAGAAAGGCCAAAGCTTCGTTCACATCTGGTTTCCTCCTTCCATTAAAACTCAGGTCTCGGCAGACAAAGGGCAAGATGGGTCTGGATTATTATCCAATTTGTGGGCCAGCCAAGGAGATATCATTGCCTACATTATACACCTGATGAATCACCAACCAAAACACTCACACATGCGGGCAATTAGGCAGGAAGAAAGACTGGAAGAAAGACAAAATGGCGGGGAGAAGGACGATAAAAGAACCTTGGAGGAACAAGAAAATTGCTGATCATGATTTGTTGGGTTTTGGAGAGGGGGGATCTGATTCTCAACAAAGTGACCCTTTCCTTCTAAAGCTAAATCCTATAAACTTCAAAGAAAACCGTAGAAAAATCTATAGGGGCACTGACCTGTAGTCTTGCACTGTGACAAGAACTTGGGGCCATTCTCTTTTCAATGTTTTTTAGTTCTTTTCTCATGCTCAAGCTTTGTCCTAGACCTTCTCATTTTTTGTCTAACTGTGTATCGGTCTGTTTCTCCATTCCCTTCTTCTTCTTTTTCTTCCTTTTTTTTCGGGAGGGGGGGGGGGTTCCATTCCGACCTTTAACTTCAGTTTCTCCGGTCTTCATTTTTCATTTTTTCAATCTTATATTCTCTCACTACTTTTCATTGCTCTATCTCTCCCTCTTTTAAACTCCTCTTACTACCTCCCTTTTTACTCACCCCTCCTCTCCATGCCTAATCTTTACTCTACATCTTTTCTACGCAAATTACATCAACTTCTATCTTCTCCATTAACAAACCCAGACAGACAAGCAGGTAGGAACGTAATTTGGAGCCCCCTCCCTCTCCTCTCCTCTCCTCTCCTCTCCTCAAACTCAAGAAGCAAGAAGATGACTCAGTAATATCATCTCTTAGGGGAGGCTGATTGCTTGGCTTGTTTGGAGATTGATCATGTTCTTTGCCGCAGGTGGTTTCTCTCTCTGTGACAAGACTAATTACACAGAGTGAATATAAAAAGGGTGTGGTCCCTCAATTTCTGATGGACAGGTGTAAATGGATCTACAGGTGGCTCATACACAAACATGTTGATCCTGATTGTCTGACCCCTCCCTAGCTTTCTCCAACACACACACACACACACGCTCGCTCTCTCTCTCTCTCTCTCTCTCTCTCTCTCTCTCTCTCTCTCTCTCTCTCTCCCTCTCTCACACACACAGTCTCTTTATTCAGGCGCGTAGCCAGGGGGGGCGGTGGGGGCAGTCGCCCCCCAAAAAAACACTGGCCCCCCCAAAAAAAAGAGAGAGAAAGAATAAGGGAAGAGGACGTAGGAAGAAAAAGGATTAAGAGTTGAGAACGGTATAACAAATCGTCTCCTTGCTCTAATAATTTAATGAAACGTCAGAGCTTCCGCACTACGCGCGGAGGAGGGGGGCAAACTGAATTCAAACAATGATTAAGAGTCGAGAATGGTACAACGAATCGTCTTCTTTCTTTAATAATTTAATGAAACGTCAATAGAAACGATGCATATCGTTGCAAACATTTTAAAAAGATGTACTAATACTGGCTTATGAAAACTGATTTCATGTGATTGTTTTTTTTTACTCATCACATCATCTTTGATATGCTCTAAAAGGGGATATATATTTGTCAAACCTTTAGAAAAAAATTATAATTTTTTATTGAATCACAATACAATATACAAACAATTGGAGAGTCATTAAAAATCAAGAGAAACAACACAATACATGAAAATTCAAATAGATACTAGAATGTCAACCATTACACAGTAATAAAAGATGGATATTTCAGATCAATTCAAAGCATTGTATCCTATGATCCCTTTTCACAAACAGTCAAGTCACCAATAGATGGCGCTATAGCTGAAGATTTTCCACATGTGTTTGAGTGAACACATCGTTTGCACTTCCCCAGATCCATGCAATGGCATCGCCAAAGAGCTGGCAAATCCTGCTTGCTGTGCCAAAAACTATCTTTCATCAAACACAAGAGGGCACTAGAGTAACTTAGAAATAAGTTTCTGATTGAGAGGCAGAAGTCCTATGGTTGTAAATGCAATGAATATCCTTTTTTTTTGGTAAATTAAAATTAAACCTCTTGAAATTAGAACAATATAAACATTTATGGCCCCACGTTGGAAAGACATTAATGAAAGATGATAACATATGCATGTAAATCAAATGGATTTTTTAAAACTTTCCAATGATATCCCCAATAATGTCAGTTTGAGTAATGAGTTGATTTCAGCTTTGGTAAAAATTTAAGCTACTCTTTTACAGACTAATGATTATTATTAATATTGGAATAATTGTACAATTCAATGAAAAAATCTTCCTACATGCCATGCAAGAAAATCTTGCAAACATAAAGAAACCACGTACATCACTATCTCTAACTTTGTGGATAGTGGATACGAAACATTATTTCTTGTTGTCTGGTCAGTAGAATTCTACTACCGTAAATAACGTTGTATAAACCGCCCTCGTGTATTAACCGCACCTCTCTTTTTCGCCCTTAAAAAAAAAATTCTTTTTTTTTTTTTTTTTTTTTTTTGCCGAGATTTTTTTTTTTTGTGTAAGATCATTACGGTACTGTAAATTAAAAAACAGTAGGGACCTAGGATAGAACCTTGTGGTACACCATGTAATAGAAGAAAAATTGGAGGAATTATTATTATAAACTACATATTGAGATCTATCAGAAAGATTACTTTCAAACCAAGATGACAGACAAATTTGAGTGTTGTTCTAGTTTCCGAGTGGTGAGTCAACACACCGATTACCGAGCTGGGAGACATTGCCAGGCATAGCGCCAGGTGGAGGGGCATAAATTGAAACTTTAAAAAAAAAAAAATTTTTTTTTTTTTTTTTTTTGTGTACCGTGTATAAACCGCACCCCCGACTTTGAAATTTTTTCGGCGGCAAAAAAGTGCGGTTTATACACCGTTATATACGGTACCTTTACTCTCATAAAGGTCTCGATGACTTTGCAATTATCTTGATCAAACATAAACTCTCCCCCTCCATATTTAGGAAATTGAAGAAGCATAAATCATGTATACCCAACCTTCCTTGTACTAAGAGGGCAGTATAACCCAACCAACGTCGGACTACATGCAGTGCTCGCCATGGGGGTCCAGGATATCGTCTGCTCCATTTAGGAAGGAAATAATTGGAGCTTGATATGCCATAGTTCCTTTTTACCTTGCTGCTCAATTTAAGAAAGACGTCAAAATTTGTTTTCATTCCTCGCAAAATACACATACACAGAAGGAAAAGCAGACTTAAAAGGTCAATCTGCGGTTATCATTAATTTATATTTGTCTTGTGTCCTTCATGACATATTGAGGAACGTGCTACTCCCCACTCCGCTCATTAGAAAGTAATCTAAAATAGATATTTCCAATGTTCTCTAAACCTCACAATTATTGAGTAATCTGTTACTTGGACAAGCAGCACTTCACCTGCTCCTGTCAACAAACCCTGCAAACCGTTTTTATCTCCAGGACTTTCAACCTGTGCGCCAAAGACTGTCATATGAAGTGACTGGGAAAATTGTAGGTACACAATAGGGATAGTTGGGGTCTTTATTTTTAATTAAAAGTGTCTTGTCTGTTGATAAATCCTTAAGGCTGACAACAATCTCCCAGGAGACAAGAATGGGTAGACCAAGTATGGTCATGGTGAGGAGAGTGAAAAGCCATTTGCTTCAGAGAGCAATGTACTTCCAGGCCGCCGTCTCTAAACCCCTGTAGCAGACTTTGCAAAACCTGGAAGAAGACACTAGGAGAAGACGTGACAGCATCTGGCCTCCTCCAGACGGATGCTGAAGACCGTGAGGCTTGGAGAAGGGCTACAATAGAAAAATGAAGCGTCCAACCCCACAGTGCGGGGAAAAAACGGACACTGAACGATGATGAGGATGATGTCATTCAAACCCTTGTTTCACTCTGCAATCTCACAAGCTAGCGCCATAACACTTACTACTAGGCCTAATTACCCAAGAACTTGGTCAAACTCACTTAATTTGACTTCAGTTATCAGTATGGGAAACGGTGGTGTAGTGGTTCTAACCCTTGACTCATAAATAGGAGATTGCAGGTTCAAAATTGGTCTTTGTACTTATTTTGGCTTTTACCAGGAAATTGTCTCTTTCAACAAAAGGCACAACTCATGTGTCATATACTATAACACAGAGTTAACACTTTTCATTGTGAACAGATGAAGAAAATTCTAACCTATATAACTATAAAAACAGAAGCAGGTGGTTTTTATAAACAGGTTGCCCTAATAAAGTGAAACCTGTAGATAAAGACCAATCAAGGGAGACAAGGAAAGTTGTCTTTTGAGGCAGGTGGTCTTTACTTACAGGTTTCTTAAGTAAATGTTTTAATGAGAAAACATTTTCAAAGGAAACAAAAATGTGGTCTCTATAGACAGGTAGCTGCTTTAAGAGATTTTACTGTAAAAGAACGAGATTACAAATTGGGTTCCTTGTGAGGCACTTTCCGCTGATTACACTAGCAGCCATTAAATCTTGGGGTATACAACCTTTGAGCAAAGAGATAGCAGCAATGGGCACGTTAAAATGCAATGATTTACATTTTTATTATCGCAAGTTCCATTAAGCCCTACCATAAATCTTACCTTAGCCCCTCTATGGTATCTCTTGTACATCCCCAACGCTGCATCTCGGAACTCTCTCTCCAGAACATCATGCTGCATTTGAAGCCGACTGCAGCAAAAAATAGACATTGGAAAAAAAAAACATCATTATATTTGTTATTTGAGATACATTTGAGAATGAATCAAAGAAAAAGCATCAGAGTTCTCTTTCCAAAAAATCATGCTGTAATTGAAGCCGACTGGAGCACAAAATAAAAAATGGAAACAAACATACACCATAAGAATTTTTAATTTGTTATATATTTGAGAATGAAACAAAGAAAAGGCATGCAAATAATCATTTTATCTGTCTGTTCCTATAACAGATATTAATAAAAAATTACTCATTCCTTTCCTTTTCCTTCTTCCTCCTTATGGCCAAAATCTTCTTTTTTTCTTCTTCATTCATTATTTTCTTTAATATTTTTCTCTACAGCATATATTTTGTTTACCTACATGTATATCTGATTCAGCATAATTTATTACTCTATTTTTATTTCGAATCTTTTACTATCTTTTGATATTTCTCTCCCACCTTAATTGGATTTCATTGCCATCTTTACTTTACCCATATTCAAGCATTTAATATCATATTTTCATATTTTGCTAGTCTTTTTACTCTGATCTCCTTGCCATAGATTTGAATTTGATGCTTTTTAGTAAGCCCTTTAATCTCTGTAATTGTATTCATGGTTTATACTTACGTCAGATATGCTTTCCGTCTTTCAAAGTCTCTTTGCTGTTGCATAAAAAAGATATAAAGAAAAACAACTTGTATGTTATATATGTTTCCTGACAAACAATGAAATGAGTACAGAAATATGTCTGCAGATAGTTTTGAATATAATACACTCTCATAAAAAAAACTCATTATGTGCTGTACTTTCAATGTAAAAAAAACATTTAGACAATTGTGTTTTTTTATATAAATCTTAAGGTATACAAAATCACAATCTTACATCAATGTACATAGCTTGGAATTCTAGCGATGAGCAGACTTGGCCAACTATAATTAAGCCATGTGTTACTTACTACTTATATAACTAATTAACACTTTTTAATTAAGACTGTCATCGATGAAGCTTCGTAATATTATCAACACGAAACATGCACACCTAAGAATGGAATTCTAATTAAAACATGAGTCTCTTTCACACTTACAAAATCATCATCTACATTATGCTACATTATTGTAGAGCGCTTAGAGACTTCTGCATAGAAAGTGTTAGGCGCTATATAAGCAAGGATAATTATTATTATTATTAACCAAATAAAACAATTAGTTGTTGAAAAGTAAGCTAAAAACAAGCTAAAAATGATCATTAATTTTAAAGTCTCTAAGATTTGCAATTTGAATGACAGGAAATTTTGTGTCTGCATACAATGTACTACCCCCACCCCAATTTTTTTTTTTTTTAAATTAGTAGTAATAATAATAATAACAATAGTCTTTTTTACGCCCAAGACTACTTTTTAAACCATTGATGTTGACTTTGAATTGTATTTATACCTGTGGACTGTTAAAAGATTCGCACAACTGAGTCGATCTAAATTGTTTAACATGAACAGAATCTTTGTGAAACACCCCCCTGGGGGGTGTTTCACAAAGATCCTAAGTTGAACTTAACACTAAGTTGGACTTAAAAATTATGGACAGCCATTAGAGCCTTAAAATGAAATATATTCAAAAGCAGAAATTCAAGTATTTTAGACTTTTTATAAATTCTACATCCAGAACATGAAATCTCCTTGATGATAGAAAATATGAATGATTTGATTTAACATTTTATGCCTTTTACAATAACTTTTACAAAATGTTTTCAAAGATGCTAATGGCTGTCCATAAATGTTAAGTCCAACTTAGAGTTAAGTTCTACTTAGGATCTTTGTGAAACACCCCCCTGGGCACTTGAGACCACATAAGTAACAGTACATAGTGATTTGTTCGGTCAGACAGGTTCATCATGTAAACCCAAGGGTACATGGTTACTCAGTAACAACATGTTAGGCGGGATGGATGACATAGAGTTGTCAAAACAGGAGGAAAGATGCGAGTCATCTTTTCTTGCATAAAGAAGGCTGCAAGAATGAAAACCTGAATTTTTGTTCTTATTGCTGTACTCAAATGTTAGTGAAAACACACAAAATCCACTATTAACCGATAGCTTCTTCTTCCTGTACCCTAGAGCTCAGGGGACTGTATCAGTAAAGCTTCTACTGAGGAGAAGAAGGGCATTAATTAACTTTATGTTAAATGAGTTAAGCCCTTATGACTCTCAAAATATTGTCTGTTTAGAGCCAGAACTGCGCTTACTCCTATCATTTTACACAGAGTTAATGCCCTTCTGGCTCTAAACATATGATATGGGAGTGTCATGATTTATAATAGAGAAGCATACATCTAACTTATTAGATTTCAAAATTTGTCTCTTTAATTTGAAAAAAATTTAGGAGCAGGTTAGCCTGTCAGACTTTAAGAGTATTATTTTTCCGCCCCCTTCCTCTTGGATGGAGTCTGATAACATAGTTTCCAAGGATGAGAGGTGACTCAACATAATGAGACAAGAGAGAAACCAAATCTTTCCTTCAGGGATCGACTACATCGAAAGCTGAGAGCCAGAAGGATGCTAGCTCCTATCCTTTATCATACACTTAACACCCTTCTGTCTCTCAACAGATAGGATCACCTTCGCAATCCTACTGGACCCTTGGAGCAAGCATTTGCATTGAACTTGAATTTTGAGGCAGGAAGGCACGGGCATCAAACAGTTGGGTTCGTCAAATGTTGGCACACTACGCATTCATGCCCATGGCCAACTTTGGGAATACATTACATTTACATAATTTTTTTTTTTTTTTAATGCACCTGATCATTGTTCCAAAGATTTACATAGAGGGAAAATAGAAATTTTGAGAGGAATTATTAGGCAGTCAAAAGTTTGATTACTTCCCAAATTTTCTTTGAATTGTTCATAGTGATGTTTTCTTTTGCGTTTATGCACATTTAACTTTATTTCTTATGCGTGTTGTCATCAATTAATCATGTGACAGTGAAATTGTTCATGAATTAACTAATTACAGCACCTGACTTAAATAGAGTCTATCAAAATGAGTCATCAGGATTGACCATGTAGTAGATTTACTAGGTTTGGTGAAATAAAGGATTGCCCTATAAATACCCTTTTCTTTTAATACTCTAATTAGAAAGCAGATCACATTTTGAACACCAAAAATACAAAACTTGAAACTGAAGCCTTAACGCAAGTACAGTAATGTTGTAAAATTGTTTTTTCTGGTCTTTGTTGTTGTTTGTGTGGTTCTGTTTTCATTATCTATAATTTCCCTTATCTCTTTAAAAAAAAAAAAACACTGATGTTATCACTGTAATCAATATAACATTATGAGTTGAGTTGCCCTTCTGACCCTATACAGAAGATTGATTACTTTTAACTTAACATTTGTGAGAATAACATACATTTGATATTTTCTCTGTTTGACTAGCTAACTGTTAATCATCGAGCCTCGGTCTTCAGGGTTGTACAACACATGCTCCTGCAACAATTGCTCCACAGTCAATATCCTAAAATACTGATTCAACTTTGGTCCAAACACTATTTACCTAACCCTAACCCTAAACCAACCATAACCCTTTATATGTGAAGTCCAGAGCTATTGTCGCTGGGGCATGCATCAATTGCACCCTTTTAATACATATTAGTCTCAACCTTTTTTATTAACAGATCCAATGATCCAAATGATTAATGATGCCTTGAGAATACAGAACTCACCTTCCGAGCATCTTGATTTTCTTGGACCACATCAGGCTGTTTAGATCTCAACTCCTTTGATAGGACCTGCAGCCTTCTCTTCTCGGCATCTAAAAGACGACTGGTCACCTAGATTTTAAATAATGACAAAAAACACTACTTTTATCTTCTGACCTTTTGATCTTAGAACTGATATGTGGCACCTTTCTGTATTTTAAATGTTCAATTGACATTGCACAACTGCTAGTTAAGTGCCCTCCAAAATTTCAACAACTGTTACAAATTAAAAATTGTGGAAATACATAGATATTGAATGTTGCAAAGAAGATAACAGATGGATGATATATATACTCAAGTAAATTCAAACAATGTTTCCTATTAATAAATATCATGCGTCATAGACATGTTAATAACATTCTAATTCCTTTAATGAAGATGATGATAATGACTACATAATGATCCAATCACAATGAATAATCTGAACTTCCCATAAGAAACACTGAAAAAAGCTCCAGCAACACTTTCTCTCCCTCCCTCCCTCTCTCTCTCTTATTTCATACATATGTCTACTCATGTTCTCAGTGCTCTCCATAAATGTGTCAATGTACTAATGATTCCAGCCGTGAGTCTTCCTGTACATCTGTTCCCCAACAGAAATACAGACAAAGGTATGCTAGGGACAAACAAAGAAAATATTTATAAGCGAATGCTATGCAATAAATTCTTTGTCTTTCCTCACATTTTCTCCCTTAAAGGGATCCGGTAACTTTGTCTCAGATTCTGAAACAAAATTCTGGATTTAGCTCATGATGCAATGATAATTATAAACCTTTAGGTCAGTCAGGAACCCCATGACTTTTACAAGCCGATCGCCTTCCTGATTATCAAGATATTTATGATTGGAATTACAAATTTTGAAAACCGTTCGCCTGACGGTTTTCATAACACTACAGTCTATTGGGGAAAACGAGTATGGTAAAACCGGTCACTCAAAGATTTTTACTTTTTTGAGGCACTTCTTGATCATTTTGAAGCGCAATTTTTTTAGGGCTTCAATATTAAACCATATCACAGACACTGATGACACGTAGGTCCGTGTATCTCAGATTTAACATTGTTAAAGGATCCCTTTAAATTTCAATGGTATTGTTACAGGTTAGTCAGCAGTAAACTATAAGGCTGTAATTATTGTTTAATTAACAGCAATCACCTTATAAATAACATAAACTGGCTATTCTTATTTAACATTTGCATCTATATCCTGTTTAATTCTTCTCCATACATGTACCACTTCATTTTCGACATTTGCTTTCCTTTATACTTCTTTACTGTGATTTTCTATTAAAACTACCCTAATTCACCTACCTTATCTATAAATCAGCAAATGGTTTTCCATTTATTACATGTATAATACAACTGAAGGAATTGATCAGTTCACACCATATAACTTCTATCTGTCATCAAGTTGATTGTCTTATTTAAATCAACCATTGAGAAAGCTTCCTGTCAAACACAATAGCGGTCAATGGCCTGAATGTACCCTGTTCACACTGGATAAAGTGAGCTATACCGGTAGTTTACATTTTAAAATTACAGAGGATTCCCAATAAATGAAAATGTTCAGGTGCAGGAATCAATCAGTTCACACCAAAATTGACAATTCAAGTGGACTTATCATCAAGTCGACTGTCTCGTTAAAAAGCTTCATATCACACAAACCAGTGGTCAATGGCCTCATGATCATGCCTCATTCACATCCAAATTCAATCAAATCATAATTTATTATGTACTCTTAAGGGCAATATTAAAACTGAGGTTAGGAAATAACATGCTGCTTGTCTGAGGTGTATATGAGACAGCAACAAATAAAGGTCATGCATGTACAGAAAACAGTGACTCACTTAAAAATCACAAAAAGTCTAGATTTCAAGTTAAAGAAATGGTTACGAAATAGATGTCCCAGCAAAAAATGCTTTGCAGAGCTACTTTTCTGTGTACAGAAAATTTCCATTTCAATATATAAATCATCTTTTATAACTAGTTAATGATACATATCTCATATAAACACATCTGAAAAATTAATTCTACCTAAATATCTGTATATATATATATATTTATCTTTAGAAATGGTTACGAAATAGATGTCCCAGCAAATAATGCTTTGCAGAGCTACTTTTCTGTGTACAGAAAATTTCCATTTCAATATATAAATCATCTTTTATAACTAGTTAATGATACATATCTCATATAAAGTTTATAAACACATCTGAAAATTAATTCTACCTAAATATCTGTATATATATATATATATTTATCTTTAAAGTGCTCTAAGCGCTATATAAACGCGGAATATTATTATTAATACCTGTGCTACAATCAGACATGAAATTACATTCCGAGCATTACATTTTCTATACACTCTATAATGAAACGTTGTCTTAAACATCAATCTCTTCAATGTGAATGGGTTATATATCAGTATTTTCCACAAACCACAGTCTAATTACTGATCATAGATTGAGCATGGCTGCTACATATTCATTGGTCATGAAAGATTGAAATCTATCCCTGTACACTTGGTACACTAATCTAACCAAAATGACATTTAAATCAGAGAAGAGGAAGATGCTTGTTACTTATTCTGATTCTTTTTTTCTTCTTTAAGCAGGACTGCACTACTTGTAGCTACAATGCCTATTAAAGCGGTAACCGTTGGTCCTCCATGATCCCCTTTTTCTTATGTCAATTGAGAGCTGATTTGATGAGATAACCACCTGTCAGTGACCATGCAGGGAGGTATAATCCCTCCTGGCCAAACTAGTGCAGATAGGCTTTTCCTCCGAAAGGAGGAAAGGTTATAATCTCAAAGAAAAATGAAGAATTCTGGCAATTATAGATTTGTATGAATATACATTTTTGGTGGGTGGGTGTGTCTGTAAACTGTCCATAATTCTCTTGAATATGTTTATATTCTATCTATTGCAATTTTGTAGTTTATCTTGTCAAAGTCTGTATATTTTCACTGTTACTATCATTTTTATCCAAAGTGAAAATGCTAAACTTGAAAATCTATATTGAAATATTTTTTGGAATACCATTAACAGTTTACAGTTGATAAAAGTGACTAAAACAGCTGAAAGACACGTGTGTATATTCTTAAATTGACATAAATGAGCCTCAACTCACACATACTCAATGACTCTCTTCCTAATGAGGTTTCCTGCACATTAGGTAAGCTGAGTGACCATCTCTCTATGAATAGTTCATGACCTTTACTCAAAGCTTATTTGCCGGACATCACAGACATTCAGAGCAAAGAAAATGATGGAATTTCCTGGAAATGGTGGATTTATCAATCAATCCCATGATTTTTTTTGCAATTTCTCAGGCATTTTTGATGATTTCCATAAATTCAATTGACCTAAAAACTATATTTGACTATGATTATATTTACTAATATTAATATACAAGTAATAGACCTCTGTTTTCTAATTTTATGCAATGATGTAATTTTAATCTGTCATAATATTGTTTACAATATACCAGATTATCTATTTTTTAACCAAAAGAGCATTAGTTTGTAAACTTTAACAATGAGAACCCAGTATTCTCTATAGCATCTGAATGGGATGGAAAAAGTATTGATAGCTTGCTTTCACAGATGAAACAGGTCTTTTTTTACAAAGGTACATTTAAGTAATAAAGTCAGCTTTTAGCATGATGTCATCAACTTGCACTTAAATCAAACACAATTATCATGGTAGATACTCCTAAAATTGAATTTAGTTTTGAAGTATACGTGGAGTAGGAAAGTCAGAATATATTTAAAATCTGAAGATATCCTGTTGCTAATAACAATAATATCCTCTGCACTTGGGAGAAAAAGTTCATTGCTCTAGTGTGATAAGTCATACTACAGTCCAGTCATAAAAAATATATCTTAGCATCCTTGATGTCTAACCCATGCCATGCAAGTCAAGGCCAATTTTTTTTTGAAGAAGTCTCCATGATGACAAATTAGTCAGCATCACTGCTATGAATAATGACCCAAAAAAATGTGTTTTTTGGGACACACTGTATAAGCTCCAGATCAGATAAATCATGTTCATCGATTCCGGAGGAAGCGCTAGTAAGCGATGACAGAACAGATAGCATCAGTAGTAATGATAATGATAACAGAACGGTTCTATTTTTGTGACACATTGTACTAACCTTCTTCAGGCTAACAGATAGAAGAGAAGACCTTAACTATGCTCAAGAATTTTGGAGAGAAGTTGGACTGATGACAGATAAATTTGGTGTTTTAATAAGATGAAGTGGATACAACCGATTTTTGGCCTGGTGATTATTTTTTGGGTATGACACAAAAATCCACACCTTGTCATTAGTTTGTTGGCTAATACACTATAGAAAACATGGTATAAAATCTGTTGAAAATTGCCTGAAACCTGCCTTTTAAAGTATTTATGATTGATTTCAGTTAAGAATATTTCAAATGTACCATACATGTAGTAGATCAAGAATTTGACAAAAAGAGCTACTAAAACCTTCACAATTTTAAATGTTATGGATATTGGGTGATATCCAAAGCGTTCACATTTTGAGGTTTTACATGCATTTTCTTCCTTGGGATATGTTTAAACCTACACAAGAGAGGAACAGGAGGCACCCCCCCCCCCCCCCACCAATACACCGCTATATAGCACATGCAACCTGAAGAACATCAAAACTAGGAACCTTTTCTCTCTCTCAAGGATTTTCCTCAGGCGCGGATCTACGGGGGGGGGGGGTTTAGGGGGTTTAAACCCCCCCTTGGGCGGCCCAGAAAAAAAAAAAAAAAAAAAGGGGAAAAAAAGAAAAAAAGAAAGAAAAAAAGAAAGAAAAAAGAACACCGTTGGAGAGAAACCCTTTCAAGTGCAAATATTGTGAGAAGATATTCAACTCATCTGGTAACTTAACCAAACACATGATAACTCTGGATATAACTGTGTATTAAACTGTTACTTGATTTAAAAAGACGTTATCATGCACTGCTTTTTATGGTCTCCATTGTGTTAATAGATGCCAGGAAAACATCACTTACGGGGTTCAAATAAACACCCCAAAAAAAAATCGGCTCGCCGCTTCGCGGCTCGTGGACGATGCTCTGCATCGTCATTATTTTGGTCAAACCCCCCCCCTTAGCAAAAAGCTAGATCCGCCCCTGTTCCTGTGCATCATCCTGTGTGCGATGAAAAACATATCCATTTCAGACAATTTAACTTTGAAAAGACTGTACTTATGTGCATAAGTAACCTACATTTGCTAAGTACAGCTACTTGAGTACAACTCTTGATCCATCACCTAGATAAAGTATCATCTTAGAAACAGTGTGGATGAAACTACACCAGGCCCCATCTGAATTGCGATTGATCCAAATCAATTGCAAGATTGCAGTCTCCAATCTCTTATGTACTCCCATCATCCCCCCTCTCCCTCCCTCCCTTCCTCCCCTCTCCCTCCCTCTCCCTCCCCCTCTCTTTCTATATCTCCTTTATTTACCTCTAGTTGGACACCAAAGATGTCTGGTTCTGCCATCCTATCCTTCATCCTCTGGTTCTGATTGATATCGGTCTCTATATCCTCATCTCTCTTGCCTGTGTGAGTAGAATAAATGAGAAACATAGAAGACAAATTATAATAATGACTCTGTGTTGTCACAGCAACTATCATCTCTCTTTCTCCACTGTCTGTCTGTCTGCCTTTGTCTCCTGTCTCTGTCTCTATCTCTCACTCACTCTTTTTGCTCCCCCTCTTTCACTCTCTCTCCTCCCCTCGCTCTCTCTCTCCCCTCCCTGTCTCTCTCTCTCTCTCTCTCTCTCTCTCTCTCTCTCTCTCTCTCTCTCCCTTTTCCCTCACTCTCACTCTTTTGTTTAATTGAAATAAATGAGAAAGAAAAAAAAAAGATTCTCAAAGCAACTCTCTGGTCTGTGTATGGAATAGATGGGAAACATAAAATCATCACAAGCTGTTACTTCTCTTGCATATATACAAATGAAATAAATAAGAAACACACAAAAAATGATCATTATTCATATTATTTTTGCACCTTATCTTTCTTTTGCCTGGATGGATGTAATAAGTAAGAAAAATACTCTAAATAAATCATATGTTGTTATTACAGCAAGTTTAATGGTATAGCTCAGGTACTATAAAATAAACCAAATACCTTCCATTAATCCGCTTGATTCCACAAATAAGGCACTATTTTCAAGTTCTTGTACGTAGGGCTGTTCATTCTGCATCTTGTTTAGAATATTCACAAGAAGCTATTATAAATACATGTGACGTTTACTTCCAAACTAAAAGAATTGACTTATATAAGGTCAAGTAAATGTGAGACTAATGGCTTCCAGATGTGAAATCTAAATTATTACAACTTTCAATATTTGAGGAAGGTCATTTTGGTTTCCTGACCTGATTAAATAACTATTTTCTAGGCTGCTTTTTTGTTCATTCCCTTTAAATTATATGAAATTAATATGAATAAAAGTTTAAAGGTCAAAGTCGGTTACATGGTCAATCTTTACTTATTTCTTACTTTCTTTTCTTTTCTTTTCCTCTAGCTAAATATATCAAGACCCCCCCCCCCCCCCCTCTCTCTCTCTCTCTCTCTCTTTCTCTGTGTATCTCTCTCTCTGTATCTCTTTCTCTCTCTTTCTCTCTCTCTCTTTCTCTCTCACTCTCTCTGTGTCTCCCTCCCTCTCTCACATCCTCCCTCTTTCTCTTTCTCTCATTGTTAAATGCATTTTCCCCCATTCTATCTGACACATACATTGTATGCATGGACACATGGAACTGTCAATACATGTAATCTAAACATTTTCTAATACACAAAGGGTATGTTTCATATATGATGCAAAATAAGACACTTAGAGAATTCAAGAATGGTTATGCTCGGCTAAAGTTTCAAGCTGCTGAATCACTGAAATATAACACTGGGTTTTTGCAATTTGCGAAAGTCTATGTGTCTTCTTGATTTGCACTATGTATTCATTATTATGGACTTGGTGGATTTCCAAAACAATTTAGACTGAAGATTATAGCATATGTATATATTGAAAATTTTAGAACTAAGTTTACAATCATCATAACCTTTGACCTTAGAAATTAAATTACTTCACATCTAAGGTAGAAAGTAGACATCATACATGTACAAGTGTGAGCAAACGTTACATTAATTATTTAATTGAAATGTAACAAGCGGGACAACACAGAAGAACAATAACTCTCATCAATAAAAAACAGAACCTTGGAGAGAAAAATAATTCACATCTTCTTGTGGAAATAGCTAGAAAACTGACTAACACAAACACATGGATAAAATGGGTGACATGTGGATTGAATTGATAGATCAAGGCTGCATTAAGTGAATTGCGGTATTAATCAATCAATGAAATTATGAAATGTATAGCTCAGTGGTTTGGTTGGTTGAATAACTGAATGCAAAATTAATGAGTAATTGATTGTCTGATTAATTGTCTGATTGAACAAATGAATGATATGATTATTGATTTATCTATTGCTATATAAATGATCAAATAGATTGATAAATGGATGGCTGGATGGATCACTGGCCAGATAGGACTGCTGGAGCACGAATGGATAGGTGGATGGTTAGATAGATGGATGAATTGACGGAGAGAAAATGAGCATGTGTTACCCAATAACACCCGCGCTGTTCATTATTCATTCATTGATTTAATAAATAATTAATTCATGTAATTAACAGATTTAAAACACAAATAGTCCCAAGCAATGCTTGTCTTCAGTAAGTAATGTTCATTTTTATTTCATCAATACCTTGTCTGGTATCAAACGAAGCATGCATAATGCTTGAATCCTATCCATTCAACGCTCATATCATCCCTATTTAGAAAGCCAAGAGATAACATGAATTATGACATCCAGTCTCTAAAATCTCTTCCTAGGGAATAATTGCATGGTGTGCAGGTACTGATAGCCGATAGAAACACAATGTTCCCATAATGATAATGATTATGATGTGTAAACTATTATCTGTTTGTTCATAGCCTAAAGGGCAATTAACTCTGTATTAAAGTATATGAGTTAATGCCCTTCTGGCTCCAAACAGACAAAATGCATTCATAATCCAAGGATACTGAGAGCAGGGCCTTGGAACAGCCTTATGATTGCATCGCTTCTTTATGCTGGTACAAGTTTTCAATAATTTCCATTAAATTGATAGTCAACAATTAATCACGCACATCAAATAAATTAAACACATCAAAAAATTACACACATCAAATTAATTACACACCAAATTAATTACACTCCAGAGTTTCCTATGAATTCCATACATTTTAAATCATTATTTCAAATGGAATTGGATGCTGATGCCCATATTCTAAGCATTTGATATCTTTTCATACTTTGATATTATCTAAAATCATTAAAAAAATATTCCTCAGTAAAGGCATGCTGAATCTTTCATTCTACGTTTGTGCTGGTTGATATACTCAAAACTATTTTATTTTAGATGAATCACAGATAATAGGCCATAAAATACATATCACTGAAATGCTCATTGACAAAGAATGACTCAAAATTGACCTGCAGAATGTGATTGTAAAGCAGTGTCACTATCTCCTGTTTATTCTCTATCTATCTTCTATGATAGACTAAGCACTTTTAAGACAGTAAACCTTATTATCTTCATGTACACCAGATTCACAAAGGCGAGCCATTTACATATATAAAAGATAAAAAGGACTAGCCTTTGCAATGCATAGCAAGACTTTCCCATCTCAAGTATGAAAATTGCAAATCTGATCCCTGGAATCCCCCGGGGGAATAATAATGATCCATCTTATACCGTGTAACTATTGACACATCATGCCTGCGGATCGATACGATGGCAACATGGTGATTGCGCGACATACAAGCTTAAAGAGAAGGTTGAGTTCTGGGAAGAGGTGAAAAATAATTTGTGAGCGTTATCATTCTTATTATGCAAGTGTGGAAGAACATCAGATAAGACATGTTACCTGAAAAGCATTGCTCTTCAAATGCCTTTTTATTCTAAATATGTCATGTAACATCGTAAAACTCGTAAAACTCGGGGGGGGGGGGGTAGGATTTTTACGCCACGTGTTCGTGTAGTCCCATATACATCTTTCTGTGTACAGTGTTTGTAACTGTACCAAGACTTGGCCAAATTTCTTATCATTTTGATGATTCCAGAACCTTGCAATACACACAAATTCTTATATGCTAAAGGTCAAACTTTTCTGGCCGATTCCACACCGTTTCTTTCACAATGCAATCGCATGACCAGAACTCAACTCCATCTTTAATCTATTCTTTTTCCCTCGGCAGACTTTCTTGTTTGTTCAGTCTGCCTGATCTCACATGCTTTTATTCCCATCAGAGAGCAAAGTGAGATGATGGAAAAAGAACAGATGGGAGACATGTACATGACGATGAAGATGTAGCTTGCTGCCGTCAAACACCAAACAAATATTCATAGTCTCTCTCTTCAAAATGCATACATATACTTAGTGAATTTTTAACAATTAATCATGAAAATTGAGATTTAGAGCATAATCAAATTAATGTTTGTAACTTATTAATGTGACTAACCCTATACAAATTATTGAAATTCGGAGCTGCACTAATCTAACCAAAAAAAATAAGTAAAGTCACATGACACTTAGGAAAACTTACTATTCTTTCATCTATTTGGCATTTGATTAAATTCTAAAGAACTTATTGAAACGATTATTCAAAGAGGTCAGATATTGAACACATAACATGGAACACCACATACAGCAACTGCATATGTCCAGCAACTAATGGGCTAAAGGGTCCACCAGATTATTAATCACTGTTGTATATGATTTCACAGTCCATTACCCTGAAGGGTTAAGTAATTGGTAACAAGTGCATGGGGACCGTTCATGTAGCAATTAAGGATGACACCTTGATTGCTCCTCCTTATGGGGGCAATCTGTTCATGGCCATCGTTAAAAGGTCCCCCTGACATTTCAGAGTTCCTTTCATGATGATCATACTACAGGCTATCTAGGCCTGTCCGCATCAGCTTGAGTTTGCCAAATAATCTGCTATTTTAACTATCCCGATCGCAAATTATCCAGTTAATTTGCGTATTCATCAGCCCGCAGTTGCAATTAGCGGGATATTTGGTCGAGAAATCTTGTCATTGTTTCCAAAATATCCCACTATTTGGGAAATAGCAGGCTAATTAGCGCCGTCCGAGCTAGTTTGTGATGAGCGTATTGGTCTGGTGAACACGCAATTTTGAGCTTCAGGATAATATCCTGAGTTTGAAAATAGCAGGTTTTTGGTCAAACTCGAGCTGATGAGGACAGGCCTTCTGACAGGCCTTCTGACTGGCCTTCTGACATTTCAGAGTTCCTTTCATGATGATCATACTACAGGCTATATATCTGTCATTGATAAATGTAAGCTGCTACAATGAAGATGAAGAAAGTGTCTATTTCAGATCTTGCGCGTATCTAGGGATTGTGATGGAGCCTTATCGATTATAGGCATGCATGCTGCTCCTTGTGTATTCACAAAGATAAAATGGCATTGACTTCATAATGTGCATGGAATGTTTAATTTGTAGGATTGATATATTATGTAAAGTAATCTACAAAGAGTGGAGTCAGGTAGATAGTTGATTATCATGCATATTTTCATGAGGTCATCAGCTTTGGATGAGTCACAGCACTTATTCCCAAAAATTTAAACCATCCTGGTGTACTTTTTTCAAGAGGGAAAAAAAAAACTTGTTCTCAGATTAGAACATTTTTGGAGTATAGTTTGGTCTGTATTCTTAGAAAAAAATGTTTTAAAAATGTGAAACTTACATTTATCGCACAGCATGGGACACAGATGAAAGCAAATGTTTCTTCAAATAAGTTTTCTTTTTACTTTGAGCAACTTCATTTGTAAGGAGGTGCAAGTTCCCGACCCTGTATCTGCATCAAATATATTTCTTATTCTTAATAAAAATAGGATAGCACACTGTAAGGTCTAAATTACTTCTGAGGTCAAGATTTTGCACTTTTTTTATATACCGGTAATTGACTCCAGGTGATCCTTCGCCCCAAATTGTGAAAAAAAATGTGGTCTGTATATAGGTCTTTCTATTTTTCAAATCATAATTTTTACCTCCACTGTGGCCACCTGCAATTTTTGTTAATTAAAATCAGCATGATTTTAACAGGAATAACTTGAAAGCATGTTTTTCTTTTGTCAGATGGTGCTGACAGATGGTGGTTAACAAAATTTGGGTATTTCAAAGTGTTGGTAAAATATCATATGGAGGTTGATAAACATGCTTAATTTCTTGTTTATATCTCCCTCCCCCCCCCCCCCCTCTGTTTTTCGTCTTCTCTTCAGCACTTTCTAGCTTCCCCTGTTTCCTGCTCGATTTATATTTTCTAAACATAAATAATGATAATAACAAATAAATAAACGATAAGCAACTTCTCTTCTGGAAAGATGCTAATTATCTCTCTTCGTAAGATGAAAACATATTTATCTCTTCACTTTCTGCTCTTGTTTATTGCAGATTTATTGATTTTTCATAACCATTCAATTTGAAATTGAATCAAAAATACGATATATAAACTTAAACACATAATATACTTGCACAGATAGAAATTACAATTCATGGCAAAACAACAAAACAAAGGAATAAACACAGTAATGGAATTTAGAGGGTTGATGGCAAAAGAGGGTTGGATACAAAAGACCATCTTGCAGTCAATCCCTTTCTCCCACACATTTTTCATCCTAATCCACATCACCTTATGACAAATCAATTCATAATGAACCTCACTATTGCAGCAAACTCCTTTTTCACGCCAATCAGTGAAATATAAAACCCCATTAGCACCTATTCATGTTTATTCATGTTTATTTATGTTCCAGCACTCAACACCAATTAACAGGTGTAATTAAAGCTTAAAGGAAATATAGGTGGGCAGGGTATTAAAAAACTATTTTAAGAACACAGATCAGGAAGAGGTTACCAACAGCATTTACAGTTAACGACTTAATTATTCATACAGGTACCAAGTTTTTCTATTATTCATGCCCCTTGTAAAATTGATGTGTTTGTGTTAATGTGTTACAAAACAACTCAAGAATGAAATGTGGAGTGGTTGCAAGCTATAATAATTTCACATTTTCAAGAAATGCAAATTGGGACAAATCAATTTTTCACATACTTAAAATAAATTACACAACTTGGAAAGGGTATTACAAATAATTTAGCTGTTAACTGTACATGAATTAAAAGGACATAATTTATGATTCTTTAATCTAATCTCCCATTTTGCAATCTATGCGAATGGACAATCCTAATGCACCTTTAAGGGTCAGACTACTTGTGTCCCTTGTCAGTAATACAGAGAGACTAGATAGGTGACACCTTTGATTGCATTTCCAAGTATTCATTTGACCTTGTACATGTAGTATTTCATTTCAAGTTCGTCATCTCTTGACAGCCTGGCCAACATCTCGTAGAGCAGTAATCTAAACATATGTGCTGCTAACAGTGCAGATGCTTTGTATAATCACAGTAGGTCCATGGTATAATCATAGTGGTGTTGATCCCTGTTTTCAAGTACAGCTACATGTGTTGTCCTTCATTCTTGGAAAAATACTAATTAATGAAGAATTAATATCTCTCACCATGGCTATTCTACTCATCAATTCAAAACTTGTCTTAAGACACATTTATTGAAAATTGCTTTTGATGATTAACTTACTCTGTTTACATTGATGTATATTTCATACATGTATGTATTGTAATTTGTAGGTTTATTTGTAGGTTTATTTGCAATTTAATTTGTTTTGTTTAATATGTAATTGTTTATCATTTTATTTTGTTTGTTATAGCGCTTAGATACTTTGGTGGAAAGCGCTTTATAAGCACCGTTTTTTATTAGGTGGTCTGTTATCAACAGACCACCTATTGATTTCGTCAGAATTTTCTTTATTATTATTATTTATTTTTATTTCTTCCCGTTTTTTGTGCCCCGGATAACTCAAGTTTGGTTTCGTTAATTTCATTAAATTTCGGCACAATTATAAATCATTGTAATGAGACGTGACAGGAACATTTTCAAGGTCATTAGGTTATCGTGACGTCATCCAGGCGCCATTTTGTGAAATCACGTTATCCATCATATCTTCATGATGCATCAGCAAAGGTTATTCATATTCATATCACATATACTTTAGGTCAAGGGTCAACAGGTCATGTCATCAAACGTCACGTAAAGGTCATGACGCGCGCGTACGTGTGCGTCAAAATTTTAAAAAGCTCAAAATCACTTAACTACTAAAGGAGAGTACGAATCAGGTCATTTTAAGCATTTCAAAATTTTCCGTCCGTACATGTCCCTGCGCGCGTTGCGCGCGCTCATGACGCGCGGAAAAAGTCAAATTCAAAATGTTTACATGATTTGGATTCCTCTTAACGTAATTGACAATTTACATTAATTTCAGTCACTCTTCATATTTAATAAGGCCGTGAGCGTGCGTCAAAGTTCAAAATCCGCGCATACTGCTATGGGCGATATAATGCAAATTTGAGCAAAAACATGCCATTTTAAAAATCGAAATAGCTCTTCAGATAGTCCATTGACCCCCAATTTTTATATCATGGTTGGAGAAAGCATGAGTTGGAGATATGATTTCATACCACCCTGACTCGTACAAAGTGAAACAAAGTCATCATATTGGCATCTAAACTCAAACAAATGTATTTTGTTGATGACGTCATTTTTGTCATTGTTTATTTGAGATTATCTCACTTATCGGTGATCGATCTTCTCCCAGATTTTGATATGTTGTAGCTGAGATAATTCTCTACCAGAAATATTCCATTTATTTTTCATTTGAATGACGTCATCATAGTGAAATATTCGATTAAAGGCGACAATGCATAATTTGTCATATTTGCGTGTTACGTCTATGGGAGGTCACTTTTGTCAAAACATGTATCTGCATGACAATATGTTTTGACCAGTATCTCGGTTATTATTCAACAGTTTTCTCCCAAATTTTAGTATGTTGTAGCTGGGACTATTTGCTATCTAAATACTTCCTTTTTCTTCAATCAGATGTCAGGATCATGCTCATGCATGCTCATCATCATCATCATCATCAATGTCACCATCATCATCATCATGGTCTGAAGATGATCATCATCTACATCATCATGATCATGATCATTATCATCATCATCATAAAAATTATCGTTTTTATCGTCATATAACATTATCATCATCATCATCACCTTTACTATCATGATCATCATCATGTTCATCATGATCATCATTGTTTACATGTCTATATAACTTCTCCCATTCTCAAATCTATCATAAGACTTAGACAGACCACCTTATTCGTCTTCGTGACGAATTAAATTTCTAGTTATTATTTATTATCAATGGAATGTTCTTGTTTAATACGTTGCTTTCATTGAATTATCCATTAATTATTCCTTGTATCATCTGTTGAGAGTTGGAAGGGCACTTTACTCTATATTAAACAGCTTTCTGTATGGTGTGAATATGTGTCTTTTGACAATACATGTGCAAACACAAATATGAGACCCAATGTGGATAGCCTGCATTCAATAATATTACAACCAATAGAACTATTACTTAAAATTTCCAAGTGAAAGTTTATGTACTTGAACCATGTATGAATCAAACCTAAATGATTGAGAAAGGATATGAAATTTACAAGAAAAATCTCATTAATAGTTTTACCTACTAAAATGTTTTCCAATTTTGTCTTTATTGCTAAAAAAATTGAAAAAGATTGCTAAAATATCTATAAATTTCACTCTTTGATAAATGATTTACTGTTTTTTTTTTTTTTTTTTTTTTTTGTCCCGTTTTGTTTTTGTTTATTTATTTGATTTTAATTTGTGATTTTGCCATAAATACTGCTTAGAACAAATCATAACCACAAATGAGTTAAAGGGAAAGTCCACCCCAGGATTTTTTTTAGCTGACGATATAGACCTAATAATACCATGAAGAATGATACAAGTCTCATTAAAATCCATGATCACATAACGAAGATATATCGACTTTTTTATCGAAAATCAGCCGCCCCCCAAATGCAAATGCGTTACATGGGCATGAAACGATCGCCAAAAAATAACCGATAGTATCGAAATTGTGACGTATGTTGCGAGCTGCCTTCTTATTTCGCAGACATTCACTTTCGCTCGCGGTACACTGTTATCGCACTGACACGACGAATCATGAATGAAAGTGAAAGCGAAAGTGAATGTATGCGAAATAAGAAGGCAGCTCGCAACATACGTCACAATTTCGATACTATCGGTTATTTTTTGGCGATCGTTTCATGCCCATGTAACGCATTTGCATTTGGGGGGCGGCTGATTTTCGATAAAAAAGTCGATATATCTTCGTTATGTGATCATGGATTTTAATGAGACTTGTATCATTCTTCATGGTATTATTAGGTCTATATCGTCAGCTAAAGAAAATCCTGGGGTGGACTATCCCTTTAAGAAGTACCTTTAAATAGCTCATACATCATGCAACAAAAAGTCATTATGAAACACTTCCTGTAAATGAAGAGCAGATGAATAAAAGTCGTTCTCTGACCATCTGCCTGTCTAGCTGACCGACAAACGAATAATCTTATGCCAAGATTTGAAATGGTTTAGAGAGTTCAGAGAGTAGTCACAGACTGTATTCATACTCAAAATTATACTTGTTCTGCTGAAATAATCACCAACAGAATCCAAAGGGCAGAGGGCATGGCAAAACATGAGTGTAAATCACATGAGGAAATAGATTATCTTTATACTTTATTTTTCATATATGCCACTTTTTCATTTATAAGTGTGTCTTTATGATTGCAAATATATATTTGTCAACGTTTTTTAAATGACGGAAAATAAATACAATACAATACAATACAAGCATGAATATTCAGTTATAATATTGTTTATGATTTATTCCTTCATTACATGTAAGTTTTAAACAACAGGGTGTATGACAAGTGCCCTCTCCCCATCCCCAGTATAATCCTTTGAAAAATGCTGCATGACAGTTACAAATACTTTGTTATCCCACTCATGGGCAATTATTGTCTATCAATTTTTTTTTCTTTCTTCAAGACAATGCATTTGCAATTTTCTGAAATAATTGTATTCCTTTTTTTTTTAAAGGGAGATGGACATGGTTGTGATTGTATTTCAAGCAAACAAAATAGTTCATGATGATTTATAACTGAAGACATATCCCTCAGTAGTGCCATGCTAACTAACTGGGAATTAAAGTGAACACAGGTTATACAGCATCCTCTGTCTGTGAATCAACTCATACCCCACCACTCCCCTGTAATCCATGAAGACACACCCTAGGGGCAGCCATGGATCAGAAATAGATCCCGGACAAGTTAGGTACATGAAGGGCTGGTCTACACATGCTCCAGTGACGATAACCCCCAAATGAATTTCTTCCAATCACCCAACTTTTACTTCGTCCTGGACCAGTATTCAACAAACCAACCCTGAAACCAAATGGTAACCCAAATCCTTGGATGAAATAAGGCCTGTAGAAAATGTCACTAAATCTAATGTCAAATGACCACAGTCAGGCAGCATTGGTAGTTTTGCAACACTAATCAACCATACCATCTGACTGACACCCCCCCCCCCCCCTTCCCTCCTAACTATCTTCTGGTGCTTAAAGTACACAATGTATTGGGGTATGTATTGCCTTTATAGGTACACAAATTGGCCCTCTAGCCCTCCAAGTAGCCCTAGCCTGCATTTTTGTCTTCAAGAAAATTCTTTTGTGACAAATTTGAAAAGAGCCCCAAGAGATTACACACAAAAATTGTTTTGAATGTATGGATGCCCCTGACCAAAAGACAGATATTTTGCAACTTTCTGTTTAACATGAAATAGCCCAACAAAGTATTATACACATATTACATTATTAAGCGTTACATAATGAATTTCTAAAATTATAGATGGAAATGTTTGTAAACATGCTCTACTATGGGAATACCGTAATTTCAATGAAACTTACACGATTTCAAATTTAAACACTTTTAAACAATGTCACAGAATATCTAAATAACCCCATCAAAGTATACATCAGAATATTAATACTGTGTTTATATTTCGGACCATCAATCAATCATACAGCTATCTACGTATTATTAGTATTGGCAGGAATTGCAGGGCATTTCCTATCAAAAGGGATAAAGAGAGAAAGCTACTTTTTAATCCTATCATTTCTATGGCCTTCGTTGAAATCCCTAGATTAATTGACACAGCTTAGCACGCTTAAATAATCACCATTCTATATAACAGCTTTATGATATGCACTGAGCTATACATTAGCCGTTCAAAGCGGATACACATTATATACTAACTAAAATTAAGTTGAGTTATTCTAGTCAGCCTTCAGAAGTTTTAAATATCATTTTGATCTCATGCCAAATCGACTCAAGGTACGTGCATGACACCAAAAGAACCTGTTACATAATTACAAACACATGCTACATATATGTATTGCACCAGTGCGGAAGTTAGATTATGATATATCTGCATTAATATTCAAATATACCACTCCATTTAAAATTTCTTATCTCTCACAATATCACAATCCATCCCTCTGACCCCGTCTCCCCCCCCCCCCCCCCCCGTTCTAATTTTTCTCTCTCTCTACCCTTTCTATCATAATTAATAATATTGATTATAGGCATTTCTATAGCGCCATCTATCTAGATAATTATATTCCAAGGCACATTTATTATTACCCCAGCTTTAGCCTAGCTGCCATTACAGTGCTGTCGCATTTCAAGGAATTAATTCCTGCCAGGTAAATTACCTCACCTGGGTCGAGTGTGGCAAATGAAGATTAATACCTTGCCAAAGGACATTAGTGCCGTATCGGGGATTGCAAGTCAAGTGCTTAAACCACTAGACCACGACGCTTCTACACGCATCCTCTCCCTAAGGCCACACAGTTTTTCCACTTCTCCCCCACCCCTCTATCCCTCTCTCTCTCCTCCCCCCCTCTCTCTCTCTCTCTCTCTCTCCCCCCCCCCCCCCTCTCTCTCTCTCTCCCCCCCCCCCCTCTCTCTCTCTCCCCCCTTTCTCTCTATTCTCTTCTTTTCATTCCATCATCCTCCTACATGTATTCCTCTCCACCATGCAAGTTCTCTCCTCAATGACTTGTTACCATGTCCAAGAGGAAGGAACTCACTGTCAGCCAGCTAATTTGCAAGTGTTGCTGGTCTTCATATCGAGTATCCCCCTAAATGGGGTCACAGATGCCGTTTGGCGGTCCTCATGCAGTAATGAGGTGGATGACGAAGAGAGAGATACAACGCAGGAAGAAGGTGTCCACTCATATAGCAGGATGGTGCCCTACGAGACAACAGCCCCTGTTTGATTTTAAGATGCGAGATGGATATCCACTCTGGGTACTTCATTCATTAACTTTCTTGACCATAGATATGTTAAGTATCCTCTCTCTCTCTTTCTCTCTTTTTCCCTCTCTCTCTCTCTCTCTCTCTCTCAAACACACCCTCTCTACCTCTCCCTCTTATTCTTTCTGCAGCATTTTTGCTATGTTATCTGCCATATTTCTACACTCAACTACCCACTCTGATCAATCAGATCTCAATATCCATGGTAATTTCTAACTCAATGTGTTATCCATCCAATTTTTCATTATCAGATTGTCATTTTGTTCATGCCAAAATGTAGTTCTATAATGCATTCCACTTGTGAACATTGCCTCCACTCCTCACTTTCAATCAATGACACATGTATTCTCTCTCTCTCTCTCTCTCTCTCTCTCTCTCTCTCTCTCTCTCTCTCTATCTTTCCCTCCTCCCTCTCTCTTTCCCTCCTCCTTCTCCCTCCCCAGCCTCTATTTCCTATCCCTCCCTCTTGCCCTCTCACCCTCCCTCCTTCTCCCCTCTCTCTCTATTTGTTTTTCTACTATCTATCTATCTGTCTGTCTGTCTGTCTGTCTATCTACCTATCTGTCTGTATGTTTGTCTGTTTGTTGGTAGTTCTGTCTGTGTGTCTGCCTGTCTATTTATCTATCAGAGTATCTGTCTGTCTGTCTGTCTATTTATCTATCTATCTGTCTGAGTATATCTGTCTCTCTGTCCATCTCTCTACCATGGACTGTTTTAGTTTGCTGTTCCCTTTTCCTAACCTCTTGATTTGAGCAATATATAGTGAATCACTTTATTAATAGCCTGCAACAATCATGACTGCATAATCTGACATTTCAAGACACAAAACACAGATACGTGGGATGAGGAACCATCAAATTTTATCGATGACGATCAAGAAAACTCTGAACACAAACTTGCCTCGTTATAATAACTTTATCTGAATATATGACACATTTTCAGAAAGCATGCAGTGCAGTAACAGTGATGTAGCTACTTCACAAGAATTAAAATGTGATAAAGGATAAAAACACAAGCATTTTGTCTTGGCAACTGAAGAGATTAATAAGTTACTTGGCCATTGGCATGAACGTGACGTCAAAATCAGGATTTCCTCTGCCAAATCACATTTAGGTAATTTGATAAAAAGTACAACGGATGTCTTCTTTCCCGTAACATTGAGGAAGAGATGTCTGGTGATGATTTCTACTGTCCAGGGTTTTTGTTAACATCCAAATGCTAGGATTCATACAGCAAATCAAATGGTTGAGTTAATGATCTGTTATTGAGGCATAATGACATGAATGCGAAGACTTTCAAGAAATCAATGCAAGTGCAATATCAATACCTTATATTGTATTGCCTGTAAAATTTGGGATCAGATTATTTACCATTGCTCTGTAGTCTGTACACACTACAAAAGGTGTTGCAGGGCTATTGAAACGGGCCTAGGTTGATTTTTTTTGAAAGCCTTTGAGGTCATGTTCAAAATAACACAAATAATCACTTTAAAGCTCTAATATAATCATCTCTTTATGAGTTTCTTAAAGGGATCCGGTAACTTTGTCTTAGATCCTTTAAAAATATCCTTGATTAGCTCATGCTGCAATGATAGTTATAAATATTTAGGTCAGTCAGGAACCCCATGACTTTTACAAGCCGATCGCCTGTCTGATTATCAAGGTATTTATGATTGAAAATCTAAATCAAATTTTGCGTTTGCCAAACGGTTTTCATAACACTACAGTCTATTGGGGAAAACGAGTGTGGTAAAACCGGTCACTCAAAGGTTTTTACTTTTTTGAGGCACTTCTTGATAATTTTGAAGCACAATTTTTTGAGGGCTTCAATATAACACCATATCAGAGACACTGATAACACGTAGTGCCATGCATCTCAGATTTAACATTGTTAAACGATCCCTTTAAGAGTTTATCCTGGGTTTTAGCTCAGACAGCCATTATAAAAGTTCATTATCAAAGTGCATTTTGTGTAATAAATTCTTCTGGCCACCTACATGTACATGCATTTACTAAACCTGGATTGAGAGAGATAACTCTAGATAAAATGCCTTCTTTATACACAACATACACACCAGGCATTCATAAAACATTTATTATCAAGGTAAAAAGAATGGAACACAGATTCTCCCAACATAGAGTAAAAAGATAGGTCAAAGAATGATTACAATTTGTAAAGTTGGTATCTTTTTCATTGTTGCTCAAAATATAACAATTATCAAATTAAATCAAATCAGATCAGATCATTCATTGCCCTCCTTTAGTACTTCACCAAAGCTTTTAAATGGTCAAATCCTTCTGGTGTTAAAATGAGATACATTTAGTTGGTTGCAAATCTCAATAGACAGGAAATAGTCTCTTCAGACTGTATAATTTCCTTTCATAATCCCTGGAGCGCATCTTTGCCAGAACTATAATGGATGTGTTTTGAACAGGAATGGGTTTTGGAGGTTTGCCTGTAACCAAAAATATTTGATGACCTGAGAGAGGTAAATTGTCTATGTGACGCCACTGATGTATGTATCCTTTTGAATCAATTAATTTTTGCATCAAGGGCTACAAATCTGGAATTGTAAGTCTGTGGTAAACAAGTATTGATTTGTGACATTCTTGGTAGCACAACCACAAAATAAATAGGATTTTTTAATAGGAATGTGGAGCACTAACATTCTATTGAGTTAAAAGGTCAAGTATTGATCACCAAAGATATCAATAATCCTTTGATCTTGAGGACATGTATTAACAACCTTAATTGTATATACTTCTTCCTAATTTTTTCAGATTTCTTTCGCTGAAATTCTGTCTCTATAAATTGGATTTTAAAACCAATTTACACAACAATCAGACAACAATAGCTTTCCATAGTAGGTTTTATATGTATATAAATTGCCATTGGTAAGCAAAAAGTTTTGAAATGAATTCAAAATTTCAAATGGTTGAAATAATAGTATTTTTTATTTATTTGAATATCATGAATGACACAAATAAGTTAATTACAGATAGTTCCCTGTATGAAATATGAGGTCTAACTCATTGAATACTGTGCATGATATAACTCAGGCTGGAGCCAATGGAAAATGTGTGTTAGACCAAAATCAAATCATACTCTATAAGTTCTAACCATTGAAATGAAAACTGCGCATATTTTCAAAAATGAAGTCCCTAAGTCTGGAAAAGAAGACTATACCTCATATCTTCATTTACTCATTATTCCCGTGAGCATCCATTAACAGCCTCATTAAGTCTGTATCCTAGGCTTTCATTACTCAATCTGTCATGGGATGATGGCTGAGCAATAACAGTTTGCCTATGAAAATGGAACCACAATTGAGACCGGAGTCAGCGAAGAACAAAGGGGCAGAGAGAGATTCACCCGCCTCGTCGTCGAGAAGGGATGAATGGACAAATAATATCTTTTTAATTAGATGAGGTTAGGGGATGCAAATATTGCTGTTGTCTGGTGCAAGATTATTTCTTTCTTGATTATAAAATGGGCATTGTTTGAGTTAGGATTTTATCATTTCTCCTAATGAATGAAAGAGGAGTCTTTACAGAAGGGGATGGTGAATGGGAAACACAAAGTGAAAACGAACACAAATATCCAAGAGATTAAAACCAATACATATACAAAAGAGGGCCTTTGACAGAATTCATACTTGCCATCAAGGCCATCGATAATGCGAATGTAAAGATCTAAAGAGAAAACTCCAGTCAGTCTTTATAGGAGTTAGAATTTTCAATCACTAGTTTTTGACCATCCTCAGTATGGTCTCTTTATTTTCTTTCTTCTCTATAATAATTATGACAGCAATTAGAATTATAATTGGCATTGCAGTCCTGTACGATAGTGATCTTACTTTCTCCCCCTTGATACTCAAAATGAGTGACAGAGGCTGAACAAGAGAGAGACCAAAAGAATGAGAAAGCAAGGAAGGGAGAACAAGATTGTTTCTTTTTTTATTTCTTTCTTTTTTCTTCTATTTTTCTCTGCTAAATGTAAATCTCTTTTTTTCTTCTTCATCTCTCTCTCTCTCTCTCCCTCTCTCTCTCTCTCTCTCTCTCTCTTGCTCTCTTGCTCTCTCTATCTCCCTTTCTTCTCCCCTATATGATATATATCCCACCCTCTCTCACCCTTCCTCTGCCTCTCCTCATCTCCCTCTCTGCTCTCTGTTTTGCCTCTCTTGTTATTTAGCATTCCACTCTTAACCAATCTCACAATAGTAGATCATAAAATACATATTAACCAACCCATCATGTTGATGACAATTTTTTTTACAACATAATGATATAACATAGAAGACATTGCTAGTCCATCAGTTTATTGGAAATGCCTCTAAAATGTTTCTTGTCCCATTACTGTGCACCGTAAAGTACCACAATGTTCTCAAATTATCATGATACCCATCTGGGCTTGCTGCAGATGTCTGCAGTCTAAAGTGGGAGCAATGAACTTGTAAAGTGGGAGAATGCTCTATCGAGAGAGGAGAGAAAAAAAATCCTGGTATCGAATGTCAGCACGACTCCTGGAAACGACCATTATCTACTCCCAGCACAGCGGCATACAAAATCATAAAGACGACAAAGGAAAAATCACTGAGAGCTCCTCTGAAGAAAACACACAGAATAACACGTTCCTTTTGTATTCTTTGTTTGCCTACAACAATCCAAGGCGCTCGTTCTCTCTCTATGCCTAAAAAGTTTCACGCCAATGGCCTAGACCCCAAAGCCCAGGTTCAAAAAGACAAAATCTTTCAAAAAGGGGCTGGTGTTTATTGTCCATTTTTATAAGGCACACTCAGCTATGGAGATGAGAAAGGAAAGAGCTTGAGGCAAGGAGGCAAGCTTTTGAGTACCAAAGGTTGCAGTCATCGATCACAGTGTACCCAATTTATTCCAAGGAAATTCCCCACCTATTAATAGATGCCAAAAATAAAGCACTCCAAACATCAAGTGAAATATGTTTTTAACAAAAGTTTTACAACAAGTTCTTCATTTCAAAGCTGTCATATCATTTTTGTAAGATTATCTCAATAAGTTTAGAAATGAGATTAAGGGTAATTTTTAAACCTCCATTATCAATTTGTAATATCATATATATTTTCTCAGAAAGCAGCTTATCAATATTATGGTACAAATTCTGTGCTCTTGTTTCTTTCTTTCTATCATATTTCTATTTTTCTTCCCAATCTTCAGTCATTCTCTTTTCTTTCCTCCACTACTTTCCCCCAACCTAGCTCTTTGGCTGTAGTGATCTTTCTTCTCCCTTATTTCATGATTCCTCAACAAAAAGCATTATAAAAATATGGACAAGCAAAGTGTGGTGAGCAATTTGGCTACAGTAAACTTTGAAAGAAATCTGAAATTTCCTTTTCTCTCTCTTTTTCTTCTCACTCTCTCTCTCCCTTCCTCCTTCCCTTCCTCCCTTTCCCTCTCTTCCCTCCCTCGCTCTCTCCTTCTCTCCCTATATCCCTCACTCCCTCCCTCCCCCATATCTCTCTCTGTCTCTTTCTTTCTCTCCACTAGATTTCATTTTACAAATGTGCAATTGGCAAACAAATCTGATGGGAAAACATTATTTCTACAATAACCTACATGTACATCATACATGAAATTAAATACGAATTGACGATACGAATACGAATGACGAATTGTTCACAATTTCATGATTTGTTCCTGAACATGTCTGTCAAGTCATACATTGCATTTTCATTAAAAACTACAACCAATGCTTCTTTGCATACCATGCAAAATAAACACATGGATGATAATTTTCCCCATTTCTTCCTGCATACTTCTGTTGAAATATGTTATGAGGAAGAAAAGCCATAGCATAAGATGTCACTCCACACCACTTGTTCATTTTCTCAGTAGCAAGTCATAATCTGTACAATTCTAGAATTGGGTCACTTGTTCCATCAAATCACTGTGTACTTTTGATGCTTCCCACCAGAGCAACTCAAATCTCAAAGCATGCTATTTTAGGAGTCCATCATTACCTAAATCTGAGCTGAATCTGACATGATGTCTAACCCCTATTCAGACTACAAACAAATCTGTGTATGGCTATACGAAAGCCACATAAATAAATGTGAATGATCACTAATTTTCTCTAGTATGAACATCGTATACCAATTTTCAAAAAAAATACCGTAGAGCAAAACATATGCTTGAGTATTGTTACTAATAATAACTCAATAAAGGATGTAATTGATTGGCCAACTGCCATGTTAACCTGACCTCTTCGAACCTACCTTCTTTATTCTAAGTTTCTTTTCTAGTCTGTATGCCCTATTTGCTATACAATGACTCTCTAAACAATGTTTCTTTCAACAAGTTTTGTACAGTTTTCTCCAGTCTGAAGAGTCTATAACTCCTGCTGCCGATATGGAGAATGAATCAGAGTCTGTCTATCATTGCCTATTAGGTTGACTCACTTTGATATCAAATAAGATTTCCCTTCCAAGTAAACTTTGTTCAACTTTCTACGGGAGCATCCTGAAGATGATCGCTGGCCGTAGACAGATATCATTTTAAGGCAAGTTAGTGTAAATTGGAAATGGTACAGGAATCAAACATCAATTGATATAAGCTTAAACGTCACAAATGAAGGAATGGAATGAAAATTGACTAGAATGAACTTATTGAATAATGGCAGTCTTAGAAATTCCTTGTTACTTGTACAGTATGTAGCTTAGTTTATTTAGTTTCTTTGCTTTTGTTCTCCTCACTGAATTACTTTCTTGTAAACTGCATACTATACAGTCATTCTCTTCTATCTTTTGACATATATTGTAGTTAATATTCTCCATTTATCTTTGCTTAAAACATTTCTTTTCTCTTTTACTTCTACTTCTCCTCACACTTTGTTTCCATTGCTTCTCTTTTGATTTGATTTGATTTGATTTATTTATTTCTTCTCCTTTCCAAAGTTTCTCCATTTTAACTCATTAAATTTACATTCACTTCTTTTTTTTATTTTGAATACAGTTTTGCTAAAATTTGGAGCAAATCGTCAGTCCCATACATCATTACAGATGGAAAACAAAAATAAAGTTTACAAGACAATCCTCAAGAAAACTTTGAAATATATATAAATGTCAAATTCATCGAAAAGTTCAAATGTCTCGAGTTCTTATAATTATGTATGTATTGTAAATTTATTTTGGAGTCAACGTACTGTAAGGCTAATTGCTGCTTTTTTGTTACCCCTTATTCTCAAAATTTTACTTGCTCTGTTTTGATTTCAATTGATATTACTCTGTTGTGTATATATTTTATGTATCTTGCTTTTATTGACTGAACTGAGTTTTTGAACTTGTCCCTGCTCAAGACCCAATCCCAAGCCTATCATGGTCCACAAAGTTCAAAGGGTTCACCTGAACCTCTAGGATTATGAGGGGCGTATCCAGCTAACTGCAATCATACAGCTGAATCATAATAAACACACCTGGATCATGGTATCAGTGTCATATACATGTATATGTTATAAACATCACATACACACAGTTAATGCCCTTATAATCCTCTTATATGAACCTTTATTTGGAAGAAGCCTTAGGATATACTTTTCAATATTTAGATAATATGTAGTTTAAAAAAGGAAGATAAAAATTCAGAGGTGGTGTTGGAAAGTAAGATGATATATATTTTTTTTTTATTCAGGTTTTCTTAATATTTGCTTAATAGCAACTACCAACTTGCAGTGTTAATGCAATTGAGATTAGAATATACCTTTTTGGTGGACAGTTGCTGAAATCGATTTTTGATTTATCATTATTGATTTACCAATAGAAGCCATTTATCATATGATTAATGTCATGTTGATCAGTTTAATTAATCCTTACCAGAATGTTCTAGTTTTCATATAACCCTTTGGAGACTCAACAAACAGAACAAAACAAAGCCCAGTAACAAAGGACTGGCAAATAGAAGAAAGACTCATTACAAAAATCAAATATTATTTCAGCATTGTCAAATTCGGGCAACTCCCATTTCAATCAATGTTCATTACATCAGGCAAACAAAAATCAATCTTTTGTTATCCATTGTTTGATATCAAACACAAGCAACAAAGAAAAATTAGCTCACTGGGAAAGTTCATTTTTATAGCTTCCAACGGAGTTGGGATTTCATAGTGGTTAGAAACAGTTATCAACAGTTTAAAAGACACATTCTTTCTCATTTTCTGTGTAGCTGAACTTACATTTTAGGGTTGCGGTTATTTGAACTGCATTCATAAATATGCCCTCATTAATAATATTTACATTCTCCCTCAAACATGAGTCATAGATAATATTTACACAGGGTCTACCAGAGGCATGTTAACATGGATTTTTTTTTCTACTAAGTTCAACGATGCTTGACTAAGAATGTGATTGATGGAAATTAGCCCTGTTTTCACTAGCTCAAACTATTGCCAAATATCCCCCTATTTGAACTATCCTGATCGCAAACTAGCCAGCTAATTTTCGTCTTCATCAGCCCGAAGTTGCAAATAGCGGGATATTTGGTCAGGATTGTCATCCCAAGATATCTTGGGATAGTTTGCAAAATATCCCACTATTTGGCAAAATATCCAGCTTTTTGTCCGGTGCGTTTTCACCAGACCAAAGACCCACACTATATGCGTGAACGTTGAGCAAAATATCTCGAGCTAATTTCTCAAGGTCGAGTTTCAAGTTTTGAATCTCGAGCTGATCAAGCCGTGATTTGTAACTTCGGGATTATTTCCCAAATCAGAAATAGCGGGCTATTTTGCAATCTCGAGATGATGAAGACGCGCCTACTGTAAATCAAATACCAATGCTAGCTCAAGCATGGATGGCTATTGTCTGACAATGTCAAATTACCTATAATCAATACCATTACCACGGGTGTTGTCAATCCATTTTCACAGGACTGTTTCAGGAATGTTCAAGGGTAACTTGCATGCGATTTTGTGGGGAGAAAGGATGCTTTTGAAAAGTACAATGTACCTAGATTAAATCTAATTTGAATTATTACATCTGACATCAACATGTTTTCGCGACCAAGCAGACATACGGTACTGCTTTGTTTTATATTTTTCACATCCCACAGATAAATTAAATATTATTTTTATCATTTCATAGTATATCTATTAAAAATCTGTCTCGCAGCCGTCAACCTGAATCAAATGTTAAATGTTGAGGAATGCTGTTATCTTTAATACCCATAAGGCACTTTAATAAAAGGCATAAGAAGACAATACATGTTCATGTAGACAAGATAAACAAAGTCTGAAAATAAAGAAAATACATCACAGATGATAACAAAGTTTTGATAAATTCTTATTATTGCTGGTTCCTTTAAGACATTCATGAGAAAAACCCCTGAAAGAAAGTAACTCTGTAAAAGTACTTTTCTGTCTTTAGAACTGTTCTTCAACCTACAATACAGTATATCAATTGGGCAGATTATTGGTGGTATATTCCATTATGCTGTTGATCTAAACAAATTATTTACAATCTTATATATTTTCAAGGAAAGAATAATTTCTTTTGGCAACAGTTCAAAATGTTTGTAGGGTCTTTAAGCCAACATATAATCAGATCATGGACCTACACTATTCATATTATAGGCCATGATCAGATTTATTAAGACACAAACTCATGCTGAATAAATTCAGCAACTGTTTTTTTCTCCTTAATCCTTTAATCTTTGAGAGTAATATCATTTTTGATTGGTCAAAAAGAATAAAAACTGAATGTTTAGAGTTGTCCTTTTCAAACAGTGGCCCACTTATTTTTCTTTTGATAAAGTGGCATACACACTACGCTGCCCAATTTAGATGTAGACACACATAGCGATAGACATTTGGAGGTATTGCTGACATTTAAACACTCAACCACATAAAGTGGACATACTCACCAAATACAGAAGATA
Source organism: Strongylocentrotus droebachiensis (assembly GCA_035222895.1). Classification (NCBI taxonomy): domain Eukaryota; kingdom Metazoa; phylum Echinodermata; class Echinoidea; order Camarodonta; family Strongylocentrotidae; genus Strongylocentrotus; species Strongylocentrotus droebachiensis. Next base: position 6,238 of record JAVYIG010002528.1, on the reverse strand, counting down.
TTCCCGCCTCTGACAATTATCTCCACAACCGCACTGTAAATAGAACTCATCAGTCATACAAGGAAACTAGAATCAAAACTACGACAGCGCCCCTTCACCCCAGAGTTTACAAAGACACAATTTATGAATCACAAATTTACTTCTGACACTTCCAATTCTCTGCAACTTCGGACGACGAAATCTCCAGCGGCGAGTCCAATATTGTTTTAATCCAAAAGTATTGATCCGAGAAGAGGGTGGACTTTGGCGACAAAAGGAGACAAGAAGCCTGGGGGAGGACAGGAAGAGTTAGAGTAAATCTAAACTGAGTTCCTGAGCAAGTCAGATCTCCTTTGAAGTGATGGTAGAGGATAATGAGGCGATGATAGGGAGCCAAAAATAAGCTCAGTTTTCTGAGTCAACTCTTAAAAAGTCAAACATGGAATCAGAGCTTTAAAAATCTTGGGAGAATCCTTTGGATGACTGAATCATTACAAAAGAATATGACAGTTCAGGATGGTTTGTTATGGGGGAGTTAAATGTTTCATTCATGAGTGCCCTAGGCAACAACAAAAGTTCATATCCCTGAATCACTAAGTTATGAGATTCCTGTATCTCTTTCAAAGGGGAATCCCAAGAGAATTAATGCAGGAAAGAGTTCAACTGTTTGGCACTGGCTTTCGACTGACGCCGGTGTTGGCAACTAAACTTTCAGACAGTTTTGACTGGCAATTTCATAACATTAAGTTTTGTTGTTAACAGCACCTGCTCATTAAAGAATATTGCAAAGGTCAGAAATATACTTATTGTTCCTCCAAGTTTTTAGATGCATCAAGTTGGAGACTTCACTTTATACAGCACAACAGTCCTTATTCTTCTGGAAATGTGCAATAATCCATGACAATGAAACATCCAACAGTGTCCAAAAGTGTTCACTTTACAATATGTCCCTAATATCTACCCTTGGGATCCAAAAATATTGATGAATAGCTCAACATTTGAGTTAACATCCAGCTTCAATTGACTGATGAAGTTGATGGAACCAATTTTCTGATTACACAATAACCTAAGAGTAGATGTCTCAGAAGCGAAGAAAGATGAAAAGGGAAGATGCAACTTGACTTTCCCAAATTAAGTCATACATGTAAAGAGGAAAGATATACCTTTACCTGGTATCATATTCCACATTTAACGATTAATCCAAACGAATGAATCAATCCAGGTGCTCACAAAAACGAGAAAACTATAGCCACAAGTTGATCCTATGTAACCAATACATAGAGCCAAAGAAATCACACTAATGTTTCCTTTTCCTACAAGGAAACTCGATCATCCCAAGTCACCTGAACCGAAATGGAACCGTATACCTCCGTCAAATTCCTTCTGATGTCTCCGTGACAGATCGACTGCTAAGATGGTTCTCAGTGGCTGCAATGTCCAGCACCTAGGCTGAGCTTCAGGAGAGAAGACTGAAGTGGAAGTGCAAGTGTGCGAAACCCCCCTCCCGCTATCAACACAGACACATGTGTAGAGTAGTCTAGAGATGCAGACACATTAGTCTCAATTTTAAAAAGGTGGTATAATATTATGATGATAACAATAATAATAAATTTGATAAAAGCAATTATGATAATAATGATAATAATAATAACAACAATGCAGATATATCACATTCACATACATGTACATGTGTAAATGTTTAACCGATACTACAGTCTAAAATCTAAATCACCAATTTGATAGAGGGTTTTTTTTTTTAATGTAAAAATTAACACTAAAAAAGGCACTTCAATACTGCCTTTATTTCATCAGCCTTTATAGTATGCCCACAAATTGTACATCTGTGTTATAAAACTAGGTACGTGCTAAAATTGCCTATGTCAATTCTGGCCATGAAGTCTGCCCTTTGAATTGAAATAAGCCACAGCTAATTCAATTAATTTGTAATTACATGAGAACTGATAAAGGTGTTCAAATACAAGAACTTTACAATGCTGTTAAATACATTTAATTACATTTAAAGAGACTGAGCAAACTGATTAACCATGTTAAGAGCTAATATTGATGTCTGGTATAATGAATCACCATTTCAAGGATTTTTCTTTTCTTTGAAAGTCATTTGTATCATTACCATAGAGCAGGGCTAAGTTATGTAAACCAACAAAAAATATGTGAAACCTAGCAGAAAACCAAATCAACTGGAACACACCTACACAGACATCCTGAGCAATGTAAACATTCTGATTCATTATGGTGCGGTGCCCCAATTTTTCTTTGCCTAAACATCTTTCAGTAATGTTCTATCAAAATTGAGGCAAATATGATTTATTTTGTTCTGCTAAGAGTCAAACTGGTATATCATTCGATATTACTAAACACAATGGTAACTTGAAATTAGAGTCTGATTGCTAGACTATCCCATGTGTACTGCTGCACATGTGCAGGGAGAGGTGTAAACAAGCAACAGCTGGCCGCAGTGACTTCAAATTGCCAACTAACAGTTGTAACACCCATACATCATTCCTATCATTTTCATATATTTCTCATTCCACAGGACAGCGCCATTAGAAATGAGTCAAAGACTGGCTGTCAAAAAGTGTGAAGCCACTCCCTGTACCTGCACAGGCACCACACATCAGCTATCTTTTGTTTTTCTTCTAAACACTGTGATTAAATAAGTTCTTGGTGTCTGTGAATCAATTAATCATGATAATATGATAATAACTACATTTGTATTATTACCTTGTCATTAAATACCACTTGTGAAATATTCAAGCATGCTACTCCCCCTCCCCCCTCCCCCCCCCCCCCCAAAAAAAAGTTAATAATAATAATAATAATAATAATAATAATAATAATAATAATAAATATTTAAAAAATAATTAAATCCTGTGATAGCAGTGGTCCTGCAATATACCTTGACTTCTTCTTGGAATCTGACAAAAACATCATTCATTGAAATGCAGGTTTGAATGGAAAAAAGAGATATAGAGGGGATTAGTACCTGCATTTTCCTATTTCAATAGAAGAAGTAAAGGCATATATACCATTCAAGAAAAAAAACTTAAGAGCCTACATCTTCCAAAGCTATACTTTGGAAAATGATTATGAACTTCAACCACACTGGAAAGGAAATACAGATTTCTTGAACTTTGATGACTGAAATATTCATGTACTCTCCAAAAGCAATAAGGAAATTACAGTTCCTGCCTTGTTCCAAATTGCATGGGGCATACTTCCTCCCTCTCTTACTTCCTCAAATAAAAGAAAAAGAAAAGAAAAAAGTATCTGGGACAAGACCTTCCCTACATATTGAATCAATGCTCATTCAAATGTCTCACAATTCATGTCCCTTGACAACGTACTCTAGGAGAGGCCCTGATTATGCAGCATCGTCACTAAGGGATTATCACCCCGTTACCATGGAAACGAGTCAGTGCTCAGCTGCTGATGATGATGACATTGGGTGTCTGAGCATGCTCAGTAGGAGATTACTTAGGTGGAAGTAAACAGAGCCAATTATACAGGTGTGCTGTTATTGATTCTTAATAAAACATGCATGAATGCAGTACTGAGTGTGTCTGGGTGAAGACTGGCATATATAGTGCAAGAGAAATTATGAGAATCAGAGATGATTTACATTTCAGATGCTGATCTAGTTCTGGGTTAGGTAAGCAATGTGATGTGTTTTTGTAAAGTGTGTTGAGTAACAGTAACACTGCAGATATTACAAATTAGGGTTATACAACTAATGATACACAGCCAGTCATATGCATAAATCTAAATGATGCATGTACACATAATCATCAAGCTTTGTTGTGCCATTTTGGCCAAAAAAGGGGGGGGGGGTGGTCATCGGCCTCTTAATAATAATAATAATAGTGGCTACTTGCATAGCGCACAGGTCCACCTTTCTGTGCTCATGGCGCTTAGAGAAAAATACATGTAACAAACATAAGAAAGAAAAAAATAGCTTCTTCTATTGTTTTTCTTTTTTCTTTTCCTTCTTTTTTTTTTTGGGGGGGGGGTGGGGGCCCCCAAGTCTGCTGTTGCCCCCTGGATCTACTACTGGACAGCTTGACAGACGTGAAATCAAGGTACATGGATATGAGTAGCCGTCCTTCTGGCGCTCCGCAGACTAAAGTTTTAACGGACATTTCCAGCGGTGAGTCACAAACAATAAAAGGTGATTTAACTGGGGGTCATTCCCATTGTGTCTCTTTTCTAGCTTTGACACAGTAGTTAAACAAGTGTCCGCTGACATGCCACTTTCTATTGTACACCTCAATTTTTTTCAATTTCAATGAATGTAAACAAAAGATCAGCAGACAATGTGAAAAGACATTACCTTGACATAGGTCAGTGGTTCTCTAAAGTACATCAAAGAGAAATAAAATCCATATAATATTGATCCTCATAAAAGAAGGATCCTAATTTGTAGCTATTGTGGCCTTTGACCTCTGAAAGGGGAAGGTTTCATCTGTCTCCATAAAAGCATTGTCCTCTTAATTAAGTGGAATAGGCTAATATATCATGCTCTAGAAGTCAACATAATCATTAATTCATTATAGCTAATTCTTTTGGGGAACATAAGAAATACATCCCTCTTCATTTACTCTAATTTCTCTTTAAATTCTCAATTTTTATCAATTTGTATTATCATTAGCTATTGTTTCTATTCCCAAAACTGCAATAGAACGTTGAAAAGAAGTAGAATGATTGATTATATCAGCAATTAGTTTTTCTTCAGCCTAACGTATGAGGAACTGTTGGCTAACACTTTTCTTTTACACTCAATTTTTCACCAACACTAGTTTGTAATAATTTTCTGTTTTGGAATGTTAACTGGCAAGAAAAAATATATCTGAAGAGTTCATGGGATTTGAATATCATCACTACCAAGGAATTAAGAGTTTCAGCTCTGTATTTCCAAAAGAACTATCCAGCCAATTAATACCCTTTAGCAGCTTATTACAGTCAATGTACTTTAAATGTCACTGATCACTGAGTGCCTAGAATAGATTTTAAAATCCACTTCTCTTTTTCTTTGTCTCATCTCCATGTAGATAAAAGGAAGTTGTTTGTATTACAGATTAGTGCACTACAAACTTATGACTCATACTCAAGAGTTCATAATTATATCACAAATGTTGGCTTATGCCTTCATGTTACCCCCCCCCCCACCCACCCACCCCCCCCCCCCCACCTTCTCTCTCTCCCCCTCTCTCTCTCTCTCTCTCTCTCTCCTTCCCTCTCCCTGTTCATTTTCTGTCCATCCTTCTCTCCCCCTCTTTTTTCTCTCTCTTGCAAAATCAGTATTGTTCACTTTTTATGATTACGTCCTTCTTTGAATTAAAGAATCTATAATGCAATAACCAATCATTTCACAACTTGAAAGAAAATGGCATTGTGAATGTGAAAACAATGTAGGCTACATCATCAACCATCTATATAAACATATATCATCATTATCATCACCACCATAATCAGCAGCAGCATCATCATCACCATCACCATCATCATCACCATCATCATCACCATCATCACCACCACCACCATCATCATCATCACGACCATAATCAGCAGCAGCATCATCATCACCATCACCATCATCATCACCATCATCATCACCATCATCACCACCATCACCATCATCATCATCATCACCACCATCACCATCATCATCATCATCACCATCATCATCACCATCACCATCACCATCATCAAATCATCAGAACCATTACCACCAACACCATCATCAAATCTTCATCATCATCATTTTCATCACCATCACCACCATCACTATGATCATCACCAGCATGCAGCATCATCACTTTCATCAAGCTCATGATCACCATCGTTCCAACCTGTGCTGTATGGCCTAAATTCCAGATTCCAGGAAAGACTTGATGTTATAATTTATGCAAAATTTGCCTTGAGTTGGAACATAATCTGTCTACCGATTAATAAAATATTTCCAAAAATCTTTAAATAACACTACGCCACAAGTAAAAGCGTACTCCACAATAAGCATGGCGAGATGGCAGAGGCGATGAATTTTATAGAGCAGTTACCAATGGACATAATACATGATAGTGTGGTACGGTATGTCACTGAAACAGCTCCCGTAGGACTTTTGTGCCAAAATTGATTTTTGGGCATTTTTGGATTGATTGGGGTCCAAGCTATCAGAAATTGATGGGGTTCAAATTTTCCCGACCCTCAACCCCTCTCTGGGGGGGGGGGGGGTAGTTTCCTA